>PNEQ01089374.1:0-19754 GCA_003012365.1 Medauroidea extradentata | reverse complement strand
TAAATAATAAGTACAATAAAACTGTTTTACTTGATAAATGCCTACCGGATGCTGTGCCAACAGCATCATTTCATAGTTTATTGTCGCTTGTGCCATCATTAGAGACAAGAACATTTCGCGAAAATAATTTTGCACCACTTTGCAACGTTATCACTACACAAACACACATTATATACATAGTAATGCATAGTGTTACAAAACTTGTCACACTACTTACAAAAATAATTTGCAGCTACGTGCGAATCCGTCCGATAATTTAAAATGTTTACACGTTCGTATATGATTTAACCGGGTGCAGTGCTATATTTAATGAAATATGATTTCATTTAACGTAAACTGTGATCTGCTGGTTAATTAATGAAAATTGATTCCTCTAAATAACCGAAAAGCATTGCGATATTGCAAAACAAAATTGTATAACATTTATTACATACGCCTGTCATAACAACCAAACTAAACAAAATTCAATTACGTGAATTACCTATGTACTATGTTCATAGTATTGAAATGAAATCACTTTTACAAGAGATGTAATTTCTAAAAATAAAAAAAAAATAAAAAAAGGGACATCACCATAGTAGATTCAACCATTTAGTGTAACTGTATTATAAAATATGATTAAATGTACAGTACATTTATAACAAATTATCGACTGACTAGTATATTTATTCCAGTTCTTTATCAAAAACAAAGTCCACTGAAATATTTTAAAAATTTGCAAAAAGTAGGAGAGAAGTGCCTACTGAAATTAATTCTCTATGAATAGAGAACTTCATTTCACTAAAGTGTTCAAGAACGATGTCATAACACTCGCAGTATGTCAGGGAAAGAAAAAAGAGAATGTGGTTATTCTCAGCACATTACACTTAGCTGTTAACATTTCCAATAATTCAGAGAAAACCACCTGACACTGTTGAGTGTTACAACGACACAAATTATGGTGTGGACATTCTCGACCAAATGGCTCGGAAGTACACTGTCCAAACCAGTACTAGACGGTGGCCTGTGCATGCTTTTCAACATACAATAGATTTGGCTGCTATCACACTTGGATTCATGTACAAGGAGATTACATTGGTAAAAATCTCTCGTAGATATTTCCTGCAAAAGTTAACAGGAGAGCTGGCAGAACATAACATTCAAGCTAGAAATGCACGCTCAAATACTACGGGGCCCAACAACGATTCTGATCACGATTTTAAGCAGTCAGCAAAGTATTATTGCCAATCAAACTGCATGAAAAATATAACTATTGGTGTATGTACTATGTGCGAGAAATCCCTGTCCGGATCCTATACAGCTGAATTGACACGAAAACGCAAAACGTGTGAAACCAGTCATGAAAACTTTTCTGGAAAACTGAATATTGAAGTCTATAGATGTGTAAAAATACTAAAATAATACTTATTTTCGTTTGTATTTAGTTTTAGAAAAGATTGTCACATTGATAAGTGCAAAAATATTGTTGCACTGATGTTGTATGAAAATTTTGTTATTTAATGTAGATAATGCAGAAGGTAAATGTTTAAAAAGCAATTTCTTCAACATTTTTAAAATTATTTAACATTTAATCAAATCCTTGTAAAACCAACTATACTTTTCTCAAAGTAAATAGCGTATGAACATCAAACGTTATAACATTACTTAGGAGTCAAAATGACTCCTAGTGGGCATCCAAGGTAAAGTACAATAGCTGGGCATTCTAGTGTTAACTGTCCTTTTGAGGAAAAGTACAGTTTAATTTGTATTTATTTGGCTGTTAATTTTAATTTACCAACAAAGGAAATTATGCAGGTCAAGAATGATGATTTTATCATTACCTTATGTCATAGATGTCATAGATGTTTCTAGGAAAACGTTTCGTTTAGTCTAAAACGTATACCGTAAGCAGGAGTGACTTACGATGCACGTGGGACCAATCCAAAAAAAAAAAAAAAAAAATTTGCGTGTGTGGCAGCTCTGAGTAAAGACATTTTATTTGCTACAAAATACTAAGAATAAATATCGGTGTGAAACACAATTATTCTTTTCTCACTGTTGCCCAACAAGCAAAATAAAATTGGTTAAAAGTGTCCTAAACTCACCCCCGCTTATGATATGTTATCAAAATAAGTCGAAATTACAGCGAGACGCCCATTTGTTGTATGTACATGATTAATTAAATAAATTGTAAAAAATTTGCGATACGAATAGTTAAAAAAACATTTCCGATATGCTGTATTTTTGGGCGAAAAGGAATTTGCGAGATTTTCTGAAAAACTTTATTTTTCCTTTCATATGAATAATCGCCGAAAGAATAGGAGAAACGAGTCTAAGATAATAAGTCAGTACAATCTAATCATAAAGAAAATTATTAAAACACAGCAGCCTTGCACAGTGCTTTAAACGCCTCTATTTACATATTGTAAACATTATGTCACATAACAGTACCAGTTAAATGATTTAATTAAAATTACTACACGTTTTTTACTGTCGTTAGAAATAGTTTTAAATGGAGACTTTTTTATTACAAAAATATTTATTTTCCGCTCGAAAATATTTCCTTTTCAAGAATAAAAATAGCAGAACACTGTGACTCGACGCCCGTCCGGTTCGTTGCTTATCTAATACTTTATCGGAATAGTTTCGTCGTTCCCGTCTCTCCGAGACAGTGTGTACGCGCGCATCAGCAAAGAAAAGAAGGAAACAATCTCCCCGCTGGTTGCAGCATCCGTCATGTATCACAGCCCGTAACAGCCCCCCCCCCCCCGCTTTTCCATCGTACAAACCACAACGTAGGGGGGAGAGGAGAAAACGTTCTGTGAAGTGACGAGGTCGTAGAAGGGATGTAGACCTCTTAGAGAGTCTGTGTTCGGCTAGTTTTTTTTTTTTTTTTTAATAAACGCGCTGCAAATTTTGTAGTCTTTTATTATATTTCAACAAGAAAACAAGAAGCATTCGTAATAAAAATTAAGCTGGTTATAATAAAAAATGTGGAGGAGTGCACTTAAAAACCTTGCGCTGCCATTGAATTTGTAAACGTGAAAACAACATCGTCTACAATTTTAGGCCAATTCCGGAACAGGGAAAAATTTTTTTTTGCCTAAACTATAAAATTTGAGTGTTCGGCACCACAAAAAATACTGAAGGAAAGGTTGTTCCGATGGCACACGGTATACTGAAAGGTTCATACTTACCTCTGGAAACTTTGTTGTGCAAAAAAATTTTAAGGAGATTTGGCCTTGACCTTAATGTGAAAGCATTGGCACTGGACCAAAAATAACATGATTGTGTATTGTAATCGTGTAATTACAGCAATGGAACAATATTATTAGTAATGGTTTAATCTTTCTGAATAAACTTTATTATTTTCTCCTATCGCAGAAAACGTCGCTGTCAAACGGTGATCAAACTCTCTTCACTCACTCATTGAAGATTCTTACAGTAGTTGTTACTAGTATACAAATGACTGGCCCAATTGTTTCTATTTCAGATTTATGCACGTAAATGTATCTTGTATCAATAATTAAGAAATAAGCTATTTTATTTAAATGTTCCTATAAAATTCAGTGCATCAATACCGCGGCTGTAGAACACAATGTACAGATTTGAGTAACTATAACGTATTTGAAAGCTCCTTGATCTTGTTTTATTTAAAATATTTAGTCTTCAGAAACTTATGACTGACTTGTATAAAAGTTAATCCACTGTGGCTAGTCGTTATAGTGAAGTCATTTATGCGGCTGCATTGAGTAAAACGTTTATGGAAGTACGGGGCAAGTAACGTGTATAAACGTGATTGTGGTCACTATGTCCCCGGTTTAAATAATTGCAAATTTAAGATATGGTTTTGTTTAGTTACGATCATAAAGACCTCAGTTAACATAACATCTATTATTTGTACTAACGTAAAGAGACGTACACTTATCAAATTTGATACGTTTTAGTCTTCTGTGCTATAGTCATGTGAATATGTTTTCAATGGTATCGCACATTCCAAAATATTGTAGCCTACTTATTTAGTTGTCAAAAAAGAGATTAGTTTAAGTATTTATTAAGGCATTTTTTCACTTTGTTTACAATTAAATTTTTAGACGAAACAATAATTTGTCATGATTTTCAGCAACTGATCATTATTTCTAAAAATTAGATTCCCTGCAGTTTGTTTTATCTTTGTGGAAATTATGCTATCGTTTACAGTAAAATTATTGCGACTTATATTAGGTCAAAACATTTTTTACATCAAAGATGTCAACAAATACGTATTTATAAAATTAATAAAACGCGTGGTCTTTAATATCGTCGTTATGTACCCACAGAAGCACTGTAAAAATATATTTACCTTACCCGAATGCATGGTAATAATGATATTTGGAGATTTTCAATGTTCAACTGTAATTTGTCACAAGCCTAAAAACGTAAGTATTGTACTAAAAAAATAATATCACATGATTTTTATGTTTAACAATCGCATTTGGATCACTATCGTCATTTTATTTATCATAATAATTTAGCATAATAATTTACAAACTTTACCCACATTGACCAAATTATGTATTTACATTCACCAGATTACCAGTTATTACAAGACATGCAATAACATGCAGAGATATATATACATATGCCTAATATAATAATTATACACAGTGTATATATACATAATAGCAAAACACCCGCATTTCAATATTTTAATGGTTTTAGAGTTAGTATTTCAACTGAATGATTTTATCACGCAACACGTTCATCAGGAGGTACCGGTAATTGGTTTGAGAGGCAATAGTTTATTTATATATCCGGATATTGTTAAACGCTGTAGGCTAACTACTAAGATTTAAGATATTGAATGTTGCGTACCTTTTTAGCTTTTAATTTTTAAAACTCTCTGAATCACCGAGAACTTCGAATGAAAAGTTTTAATAATGAAAGTTAATAAAAATTACGCATATAAATAAGCAAACGTATACTATATTATGTATGTTTGTTTGTATAGGCCTATGTATATATCCATTATTCGCTGAAAAAAAAGGTTAAATAAAGGGTTCCGTAATACAGAAGGCATGCATGATAAGAACGCGTGGAAACGTGGTATGAGTGATCTCTCGAACATGATACGTCAGGTCTGCGTGACTTGAGTATTTTCTGTTGTGTTTCGTCATGCAAGTTACTATGGTTACACGATGCGGAAATAAATTCAAAATTATTACAAGAATATGTTCCCAGCTCAGGCCAGTGAGAGGTATAGTTTGTGATTAGGCAGTTGACCGTGCGACAAATGTCAGTATCATAAAAATATTTAAAAATAATTTTTAAGATTAATTAGTGGAATTATTAAAGTTCTAATACGCGTAGCAAAACAAGCCACTGGGGAGAGTTGCAATGATTTTCTTTGCCACTACAATAATGTTGATCAGAAACTGCATTGTCTCCGGCAGCAGTATATTAAGTTTCAATGGACATGAAAAGCAAGAATTACACTTGACGCATTATGCCATAGCTGCGATAGACAAGTACTTCACTCATGGTAACTACTTTCTCGTAGTGGATGTGGATGCATGTTGTCTCTCAGACAACACTACAGCTGCAGTTCTCAGGAAGATACACAAGTCTATGGTTCCAGTGCTCGTCAGAGACAACTCACCACTACTACAAGACTACACTGCACACAAGCGAACAGACAACTACGAGAATACAGTAGGTTTCATTAAATATCTGCCAGAACTACCTGACAAGTGCTTCATTGATGCCAACACTACAGAGGCTCCTTACTGGAGTTCTAGAGCATTGTATCTTGTAATACTGGATAACTCTTCACAATTAAGTGAAGATAATATGAGGAAAATGTTCGATGACTGCTGGAGTAACTTCAGTATTATGAACATCGCATTACTATTTGTCAATTCTTCTGTCCATGTCCGGAGGGTTAATTTTCTAGCTTCAGCCAGTTTTGTGACGTATAATCCCTTTACAAATTGTTTAAATTTTAGAAATATGAATACTTTTTTTGAGAAAAACTTACAGGTTTTTAGAGAAAGTTTTCCAAATATGAATGGGCAGCAACTGAAACTATCAAATTTTAATGAAAATCCTGTGTGTCCCATTAGGAAGAACACTGACCTAATTGAAAACTATAGCGATCTTCTGTGCACGCTATCAGAGACAATAGTGAAATATTTCAATGCGACTCTGGAGTTTGATTCGTCTGTTAAATACCTTATCAATGAACACAATACGTCAAGCAATACAATTTTAATACCTCCGAATTTAATTTTTAAAGTTTTGTTACATCGCGTTGTTTATCCTCTTGGACAAATTTGTTTAACGTTTGTAGTTCCAAAAGCATCTCGCATACCCTTGTACATGAATGTAATGCTGCCATTTAAGAAAGAAACATGGGCGTGTTACGTGTGTGCGATAGTGATAGTTTGTGTTGCATGGTGGGTGATAAATATGTTTGACACGGAAATAAATCTTGGGAACACATTACTGGAAACTTTACGTCTAGTCATACTAGGAGGAACAATTCGTGCGCCTCGTTATTTCGTCCAGAGGTTTTTTGTTGCTAATGTTCTTGTGTTCAATATCTTGCTAGCTAACTCTTACCAAGGATCTATTACGAGTTACCTCACTATTCCTCGGTACTTTCCCGACATGAAGTATTTTAAGGACATTTTTTCTTCACAGTTGATGATTGGAGTGCAAACAACACCCTCCGATTGGAGTCAGATCAACAATGAGGTTGATTTTTCAGATGCAAATTATTTTTTTTCGCGAATGTATTTTTTAAAGAGTTATGAAGAAGGTTTTAATTGGGCAGCTTTTCACAGGAACATCAGCGTCTACGGACCACGGACATATTTTGAAAATATTATTTCTCAGCCTCGGTGGTTTCGAGACGGTCGACCGTTGCTACACTTGGTTGACGACTGTTATTATACCTTGCCTGTTTCATTTTCTGCGTTTAGTTCAAGAAACCCATATCTTCCCAAGTTAAACATTTTCGTTAATTTAATGACAGAAGGAGGACAGTTCCTGAAGTGGATAAATGTTTTTAATAGGAAATACAGCCTACGTTCTCTGAAGCTGACTGCAGTCCCTGATAAAGTCCCGATTGAAATAATACACCTGCAGACTCCTTTTTATATGTTTCTATGTGGTCTGATTTTAAGCTTGATTTCATTTCTGAGAGAGATTTTGTAGACCATTAAATCTAAGTGCGATATTATGGTACCAAAGAAGATATTTGGTTTAGTATTATATACTATTAAGATTTCTTAACGTTAGTTATTATTTATTTTATCGTGTTACTAAGTTATACACAAATTAATTAATGTTCCCGTGAATGTACGACATCAACGATTAGTTTAACCATCGTAAGTGTCCTTGTCAGAAAACAAGTTGATTTCATTATTTTGCAATAAAATATTACAGCAATGGTGTTTGTTAAATATTTTTACATACCTAAATCAAAGAATCAAGGAACTTATAGACACGAAACATTTAACCTGACTTAGCATAGCTCTGGAAAACAGCACACACTCAAAGCTTGACCACTGGACAAATATCACATAATGCACATTCCTGTGGACTTCGATAAATATTCTAAGACTGAAAAAAATTGCAGTGCTTGGCAACCTAATTCATGTAGTGTAAATAATTCATAGCAGCATAGATGACACATTGAAGCATGAAAGTACTGTTAAACTGATGTGATATTAGGTGTGGTAATATTAAAAAACGTGCTGTAAATCGTACTTCAGATGGTCGCAATTAAATGTTGCTGTAGTGTAATCTTATGAGAAATTACCATGAGGAAGTAGTGTTTGTTTGTGCAAATGCAGTGATATCATATTGACATTAAACACCTCACTTTAAAAACCGTTTTTTTTTCATGGATATAAATAAACCGCTAGTTTTGCACACACAGCCAACAATAACGAAACAAAAGTGACAGTAAAACTGCTTATTTGAAGTTTGAACGTGTACTATGAAAGTTTAGTAGTAAACCTTGCTAACTTCGAATAATTATCTATAAACATAAACAATAAATGACCAAAAAAATAATTTCTCATACCAGTTTGCAACTAAGATATTGAAAAACGTATAATTAAACTAAACAGCCAACCAAACATTAAAATAAAGTGGTATAATTTGAATGTTCAGCACTGTCACCTGTAAGTCTTTAAAATATTTTTGTTTCTTAAAATAGAGTAAAGAAATTTTCAGTTGGAGAATTATGAGTATTTTCAAAATAGTAATACAAATCTTTCAGAAAGTATATGTGGGCAGAGTCCATTTATCCAAGAGGCCGCAGTCGGCTCAGTGGCTAGAGTACTGGTCTCGTCCCGGTGACGTCGGATCCCGGATTTTCGTATGTGGGAATCGTGCCAGAAGATGACGCTGGTCGGCGAGTTTTCTCGGGGATCTCCAATTTCCCTCGCATTTCATTTCGGCACCGCTCCATACTCCCAATGTGTCCCCTCTCACCAGCTTTAAAGACATAGATGTTAAGTGCTGACCCCGCACTGGACGCAGTTATCTTCGTCGCTGTATAAGCTAATTAGGTCTTCATTAGTAGCTGAAAACCAAAGAGAATCTCTGGTCCACGCTTTCTCTCTTGACTTTCCCCTTATGAAGTTCAATGGTCAAGAAGGGCACTCTGGATCCATTAATCTTTCCGTATTTTTACACCCTCGAACATGGTCTTCGGCACTGTAAACTCCAGAAGATTAGATTTATTTAGTTTTTGCACTTTGGTTATATTGCTGGAACAGATGAAACCAAAATTCAATATTTTCGGCGGAGTTTCTTTAACAGTCCAGCTGTTAGTAGATTAAAAACTTAAGATTCTCACTGGAGCTACTTTCTCGAGTGTTAAGTGGTACATCTCTGTCCTTTAGCACGAGAGAGATTCCTGGAAGAAATACATTATAAAAACATTACAATACCAAAACAAAAAACCACATGTTTTATGATTGGTTAGACTACATAAGAATCATGATACAAATCCTAAGCAAATGTTTATGCCGTTCTCTAATAACGGGAAACCAAAATCCGCTGCGTACTTTAATTTGATATGAAAAACGCGTGAAGACACATTTAACTATAGGCAAAACTTTCACTGCAACATCTTAACGCTTCGGCCGACTTGGTTCACTGATCTCAGAGCGATCTATTGATTACTTCTAAAACTACGATGGCTGAGGCATCTCTAGTGGTAGCGCATCTTATCTGGAATTGTTACGCGTAGTGGATCTCATCCGGAGATGCTGCGTACAAAATTTGAAATTAAATATAACACTTGTTTGTAAATTGTACATTGTGAATTGTGGTCTGATAACATTATTACGTAATATATTTTATTGAAATTAACCTTGTGTGTATTCATTATCCGTAAATAATGTATTTTATTAATTAATGTGTACAGTGTACCGAATGTTGTTATCTTAAGGAAACATTGAATTAATATACAGATAAGTTGAATAAACCTCACGGAACGTTTTCTTGTGTTTAAGCACCAAACTATGTACTCTACATATACAATTTTGGCTTCCTCAATTTTGTTTCCATAAAGTCAAAACCTCAGATTTCCTAATTTTGATACCTTGTTTTTATCAGTGATTGTATCGTCTGTTCTTTCAAAGAGCCATGGCTGCTTTAAACATTGACACTAAAGCTTGACAGCTTTCTCTAGTACTTTTCTCTTGCCTCAGATTCGTTATTATCTTCGCACTTCCAATATCTAACAGCTTATAAAATATGTTTAATCTTGTTACACAAAGTAGTCATTCACTTAACCATACAGAATGTTGACCCAGCTTGCACGTTATTCCAGAAACGTAAAATACCCTTTCTTTGTTTACGTAATGCCTGTTTTCGTAATATTACTGTTTCTCTCAATCAGTGGTCCGAAAGATAATTTCACTACCAAATAATCACTGTGATTTTACAAGGCACTATTTAGTTTCACCGTGCTTCCATGTGTTCATTTTGAAAAAAAAAAAAATAATAATTTTTCGCGGATTATAGAAAAGTATTGTGTTAATATTGTCAGATTACCCCCACACAGCACCAGCACATCCTTAAAATATCACATGTATATACGTAAAGGAATATGAGAATACTCCAAAGACAGCCTTGTGTTACATAGTGATTTCTAAAGATATCTTTGCGATATTACTAGCGTATTCAAGAGATCTTCTCTCCCATTCAATATCTCATCCCATAATCATGTTATACAGTATGTTCCGGGAGTAAATAAAGAGGCGGGTGATAGAGGGGTCCATGCTCTACCAAATTATAAACCAAACTTGTATAATCCGATACGCAACCGTGTAAAAGTTAAGATTTTTCAGAGAAAATCTGGCTATACTCTACCCTGAGCTAAGCATTTAGTGATGGTGGAAAAAGTAATGATCCATGTCGAACAAAATGTATACACACCAAAGATGATTAGTGTTGTCACATTTAAAAACACATTTCACGTCACTGAGAGTACAGATTCATGAGGTAAAAAAATCACTTTCACAAAAGTTGTGTTTGGTTCTGAAAGATGCCTCTAGTTTCATCGAAGTAAACAAATATCAGTATGTATCAAAAATTAGCACCCGCCATTGGAAAAGCTGCCTCACAGTATGGCCAATTAATTAGTGAATTCCAGTATTTTAAATTAATAGATGCCGGTGCAGAAAATGTGAAAACATAAGGTAATGCAGAAGATTCACACAATGTAAAATCAGCTATAAGGTTGAAATCAGTATGTAGTTAATAATTAAATGTAACTTTATTGGAATAAAAAATATTACACAATGTTTGAAATTATTAAAATGTATTTCGAATGTAATGTGTTTAATTTGTGAGGATAAATTGAAATGTTATTATAAAAAATGGTAATAGTAAGTCATTTCATTAAGCACAATTTATGTTACCGAAATAGAAAGTTAAGATAAATTAATTACATCATCAGACACCCTTACGTATTTGTCGCTTGCATATTCACAGTGGCCGCGGTTATATAGTGGCTAGTGCGTTCGCCTGCCATCATAGAGAACTGGGTAAAATTCCTGAATAGTTTTACTTGCAGATTTTCTGCAAGTGGTAATTGTGATACATGATGATGTGCTGCGTGGAAGGAGGGAGAGGTTATTTTTGTGTACGCCTGTCTTTCGTTCCAGCACTACACCATGCCCACATTATTCACCTAAATTTGGGGGGGGGGGGTGAATGTGAGGGTATTAAGGCCTTTTAACAACAAGGTATTAACAGTCGATAAGAATGGCTTGAGGTGAACGACAACCCAACAAACATGCCCGGGCCCAGATACAAACCCCTCGCACCACAGACTAACGCTTTACCGACTTCGCTACGGGGGCTGGCACCTTCATCGGCTTACGAGACATCGCTGTCAAGAGCTACACAAACGCTCCATTACATTCCTTTCGTTTCATTCGGATTATACCTTACATTGTTTCTAACTGTAGTATAAAGCTAACTTAAAATGTACATTAAAGTAGTAAAAGAGATCTTCAAAACAAGATTCACACAAATAGAAGCATTAGAAAGAAAATGCTTATCGCCCGCTGACGATGTTATTTCCTACCAACTGCAGGCTGACTGCTTATTGAAAACTAGCATGCAGCTTATGGCTCGCTGATAATCTGCTCACATACCAACTTGTGGCTGACTGTTCATATCCCTGTAGCAGTTGCGGATCCAGTGATGAGTTTTACTGGGTGAGGGGAGGGAGCCATGCCCTATAAAGTGTGTATATTATACCCGAAGACAAATGTGGGGGGGGGGTAAGATTTTAAGGTACTCTATGGTGCTATTTTGAGAGATTTTGAAACTAAATACAAAATTACAGTGTAACAAGTTATATTTTTCGCAATTCCATGTTTTTTTGTAGTGTCGTGTCAGTGCTCTATGGCGGGGGGGGGGAAGTGTTCATGCCGCCATACCCCCCCCCCCCTGGATCCGCATTTGGCATCATGCAGCTTGTGTCCCAATGATGTGCTGCTTACATACTAACTGCATACTTACAGCTTGCCGGCCAGCATCTCATACAGCTTATGGACTGCTGAGAAGTGCTCATCTTTCAATTTGAGGCAAACTATTTGTAGCAAAGCTTCATGCAGTTTATGTCCCTCTGATGTGCTGCTCACCTACAAACTGCAGGCTGACTCCATGTCGCCCAACATCATGAAGCTCATGGCTTGCTGAAGTGCTGCTCATTTACCAGCTGCAGGCTGACAATTTGTAGTTCAGCATAATGCATTTAAGGCCTGCTGATAATCTACTCGCAAATAATTTGCAGGCTGACTGATTTAGCCCAGTTTCAAGCAGCCTACGTCCCGCTGATTTGCTGCTCACATACCACGACAGTCAAAATGCTTGTATCCCAGCATCATGTAAATAATAGCCTGCTGATGAGTTACTCTCCTACGAACTTCAGGCTGACTACAGCCAGCATCATTCTGCTTATGGCCCACTGACAAGACGCTCACCTACGACTTACAGGTTGGCTGATTAAATACCAGCATCATGCAGCTTACAACACGCTGATGAGCTTATCAACCTGTCGACTGCAGGCTGACTGCTTCTAATCTAGTATCTTTCATCTTATGGATTACATGTGACCTGCTCAAGTACCAATTACTGGCTGACTGTTGTAATTCAGGAAGTGCTAGAAAAGTGTTGGTTTCAGTTCTCATTGGAACATGAGACTAGATCATCATTATTCTGACTTTTGGGTGTCATTTAGGTAGTAATAAATCTTCCAAGAGTAACTCTCATTAATAAAGGTTAAAACTATTGTCATGCATTTGAGAGAGCAAAGTTGGAAGCTCTTTAGAACCCCTGCTTTTACTGTGTCTGACAATGTTAAATAATAAAATATATATTTTTTTAAGAATGAAATCTTCGATTGGGCGATTAAACATTTCACTTCGAGTCCCTATTTTCCAAAAGAGAACCTAATAGAAAGGTTAAACGTGAACGCTATAACATGTAATTCAACTTTCCGCAATGCCGACCGTGCTCTTTGGGATCTTGAACTGGAATTCATTAACTTACATTTTAACTCCGTGAAACACGATTCCACTGGCTTGACTCTTTGTAAAGTCTTTGTGGGTTGTGATATTACCCATCCTTTTGCTTAATGTTTGAGGTATCAGTCATCTTTCATTTCCAATCACCGACGACGGGCGGGGTGATATTCTGCTAGGTGTCAGTGAGAATTAGCATAAGACAACTTGAGGTTGCGTCTAGAGTAAATTCATAGCTGTCCGAGAGTCCATTCGTTGCTCACGATTTGGTTTTGTGTAAAAATGTCCAGCTTGCCGAGCAGCTCAAGAGATCAAAACATGTGACAAATTTTTCGGAACATGTAAGATAATTAAAGTGTAAATTGTATTCTGTTTCTAGAAAGGCACACATTTCGTATTTGACAAATAAATTGTAGGATAATGTATAGACTGTGATGAAAATTATGTTTGATGCTATTAAGCTGTATTGTTTTACACTTTTATAAGTTTGAACTTTAAAATAGGTTTTTTTAAGCTTTTGTATTTAGTTTTCTAACACTTTTCTTCCGGTTAAATTCTTTGTGTCATACTTCGTCAGTTCTGTTTTCTCATGCCCATTACTCATTTTTAATGCTTCCTTCATGATGTTCTCCGAAGTATAAAAGAAGATCGGCCCTAAGTCTGTGTGATGTTGGTTTTCTGTTGGTGAGTGTGTGCGGGATGAACTGCAGTGTGATATCACGTGTGCCACATGCCGCAGAGTAACATTAATTAATAAGCAATCACACTAACACTGTGTTGCATTACATTGAGCAATTTGCAGTTTTAAGTATTTCACTTGTAATGTGTGGCGTATGTGTATTGATTCTATTATATACATATAAATAATACTGTGATATTCCGCATTGTACTCTATATGGTGTCTCCCACAGAATATATTTTTTTTAAATTTAGTATAATGTTTTCATTCAATGTTATTTAAGAATGTAATATTTATGTGATGTCTGTTTGCCAACACTGTAATGTATCTTCATTTATTTCTTTAATGGATTATTTTCCTTACGCCAAGCCTCAGGTAAAAGTGTAATATTTTTAATGTATTGTCTTAATGTTTGAGTGCTATGAACAGTCTTTGCAAGATATTCAGTGACCACGAACTTTAGTCTCTGTGGAATAGAGATAAAGTATACTATGGAATTCATGGTTATAATTGAAGATAACTGTTTTGTTTTATAGTGTTCAGTTATGGCAAGGCATGGTATACGAATTAGTGGCGAAACAGATGTTTCCTCTGGCATCCTGTAGCCATGTGTTAGAAGAAGGATGTTTTACGAGGAAAGCTACTTCAGTGAGAAGATTAATGGTAATATAAATTTCCTTATTGCTTACACGTAGACTTGAGCCACAAGACTTGAAGGTTTTCAAGAAGACGTTTAAAGTTGGTTTTGAGAACATAGTAAGACACATTATTAATCATCAGACTGAACTTATCTTAAATTTGTACTTGATGCTGCTCAAATATGTCGGAGTAAAGAACAGTGAAACAAATATACCTGCCCCGTCATCTAAAGACTCGTGCTCTCCGTTCAGCTAAGCTGTGGTCAAAGTAAAGCAAATAAGTTATTTGTTTTATTGTCTCATGAGTAATTTACGTAATTAACTGAGCACTATCTTGTGGCTTAGGTATAAGTAAAGTTGGCAATTTTGCAAGTAATCATTGAAATATTATGTAGATTCAGTATAAGTGCGAATTGTACTATCAATACATATTTATTTGTGCTTTTTATTACACTTGCAAAATTAAACATAAGTAAATTAACATGAGACTCATTTGATCTGGCGTCTAAGATCAAATGTATTTTTAAATGGTAATTATTGCAGTCATTATTGTTTCATTTGCAATATTTTTTTTCTTTTTCCGAATGGTGTTAAATGAAGCAAAGGTAAATTTAACATTGACAGTATTTAAGAAGTATCATAATAAAATAGAAGAGGGAGTTTTCACAATGCTTACAATATATTTATCATAATTTTACAGTTCCATTAATGTTCAATAGTATCGTCCATTTCTTAATTTTAATGCTTATTACATGAACTAAAAATTGTCGGACTGAACATTTAGCGCAACGTTTGAAAGCTTACCAAGTTATCAAAATCTTTATTCTCACAATTTTTTTTTTATATTGCAGTGATTAGTTTTATACTATTTGTAATCGTGTGCAGCAATAGTATTTTACTTATATCTAATTATTATAATTTTTCGCAGTGTATTACGTACGTTACAAACACGAATGATAAATTACTAAGTGTATTTTAATTTACATTTTTGCCAAATTATGATACATTTGAATGAATATTTTTCTCTACGTAATTAATCCGCTTGTTTTGATGCTTTTGCCCTTATTGCTCAATTAAGTACTACCCCCGCATCTGAGAGGTGCGAATATTTTGAGGACAGTTTAGAACACCTAAACGAAGGTGTGCGTCAAATTTCAAAATTACGTTACTTTATTTGAAGTAAAACACTGATGTTTATTTTCACTGCCAACTGTCACGCAATATCATTGTTGTGCAGCGGTTAAGTTTATGCTTATTATCTCAGCTGAATAATTATCGTAAATAAATATTTGTTACCCAGTTTTATAGCTCATAAAACTATCAACAACTTTGTTCTTGCTTATTTTTACACATCGGTGACGGTTTTATAGAATTTGTTATTGTGTGTAGCATGTTGATTATAAATTGCGGTAGAAGATATGTTTGCGTTTTATTATGTAATAAAAACAATTTAATTAATTTATTACTGAGTTATGTTTACTTCACATATTGACCAACTTGTGATATATTCAAATAAATGTTTTTTATTCTACGGACATGATATGCTAGTTTTGTCACTTACGCCCTCATTGCCTTAAAAACAATGAAGCCGTCACCTGAGAGACGGGGAAATACTGGGATAATTTCTGTGGCACCAAAGAAAGTCTGTGCTAAATTTTAAATAACTTTTTCTGTGCCATGTTCCCCTTAACATTTCTGAGTTATTAAGAGGGATAATCCATGCATGGTTACATTTTGTAATCTTCTACATTCGTAATGACGTACAATCATTTCCCTCATGAGCCTGGTCAATTCGTGGTTTATTTAATGTATAGAACACTGCTGACATAGAAGCATTAGAAGCAGGCAAAATTGCGTATATACTGCTACTGTGTGTGTGCGTACGAACGAACGCGTATATGTGTGTGTGTTTATATTTATTGTAGTTGTGTGTATATGTAAAATAAATGTTTTGAATAGTTTTCACTTTACCTGGGATGGAAGTCAAATAGTTACAACAATATTTTCAGAAAAAATAAACGTGCATAGGTGATTCGCGATAAAGATAATCTTGTCTGGTATAACAATTTTTTTATATATTGTGACTCTAGACGTTAGGTAACTTTTAAGTGCAGTACATTCTACAATGGTTGTTACTAATGTTGCTTTGTTCGTATTAGAAGATGGCAGGAAGCTGTAAATTATCTGACAGGAGAACGTGACTAGGGTTGCAAAATTGCTCACTTTATCCCGAACGACTAAAATTCTCTTTCTGTTATACGAGCGGAGAATAAAGTTGCGTGCAACGTAGTCAGTTATTATCGTTACTCGTTATCTTTGGATAGGGCAAGTGGTATACCCATATTTATTCATGGGAGATCATCTACATTCCGCTGATGGAATGTTATTCAACACAAGACACGGCTTTTAAAATAAACACGCAGACACATATATTATTCAATAATGACCTCTCTCGCATTTCACTCGAGTACGGTACCGGTAAATATACGTTAGATGTCGTATCTGGTCGAGGATCTCATTTCAACTCGTCAAGTATATTTTACGTCGTTTGTTGCTCTATATTTTACTTTTAGATACATCAATAGACTAGGCTTTCAAAAACTTTACTCACCGGAGAAACCGTTGAACATTATTGGTTACTGCTTAGTCAAATACGTTCCTTCAATTTTCTCTGTTCCGATAATTTTACTACACCTTCTCAGGTAGAATGCATTACAAAATGCGAGAGAGGTGAGAGATTCTGGTCAGCGCTTGACATCAAGGTCTTCAGCGCTGGTGAAGAGTGACATGAGATGAATATGGAGTGGTGCCGGAATGCAGGAGCAGGAGAGACAGGAGATTCCCGAGAAAACCTGCCGACCAACTACATCGTCCGTCACGATTCTCACATGCAAAAAAAATCTGGGGACCGATCCCGCCGGGTGTCGAACTCGAATCGCCTAGGTAGGAGGCGAGAGGTTGAACCCTCCTGCAACACTACATAAAATGTCAGCTGTATATCATGACAAATACATAGCAAAAATGTCTGAGTATTATGCAGTAAACTCTGAAATTGTGTAATAATAAACACAATATACATGTGAGACACGAACCCAATTTTGCGAAATCAATTATTGACATAAATCGTCAACTGTAAATGACAAACGCAATGCTACAATGAGATACTTAAGTATATGAAGATGCACATTTTACACTGAATTAAGTGAAAAAATTTAAATTTGCACTAATTAACCTCCACATAAATCATACAATTAATTGTCATTTGACTCTGAAACTGAGCAATTAACTAAAACAGGTTGTAATTTACGGTATAATGTACTGGGAAAAGTAGAATGAGTCTTATTGCGACACACTGTTTAGAACACGAGTAGTGCAGGACAGTATAAGTGACACTGTTGCCAGCGTGAATTAGATGTTTTAACTGCAGGAAAGTACGCGGCGCTCTATCAATAGAAACAAGTTTCCGTAAGCTTTCATTATACTGATCATTTTACCTCACGGTTATCTTTTTTTTATAGTTAGTGTCGAAACAATCAGTTTAGTAAAATATTTCGTACACAAATACAAAAAATTACGTTTGTAGGAATACAGTTTTATTTTTTTAAAATTTCACAGTAAGCATTTACACATATATGTATGAAATATACACGTGTTAATTTGCCGTGAATTTTTACCGATGAAACATATTTGTATAGCCATTATAATATTTTCGAATGTTTAACAGCTCTTAAGGTCGCCGTACTTTGCGCGTTAGAGTTCTATAAAAGCGACTACGGTCAGGACAACACTGTAAGCATATTATGCCTTACCCATTTCATATTTTCTTAAGAATGTTGTAAGGTCTGAACATTTTACTGTGTTAAAATAATAAAACTAACTTAAAAATAAAATAAAATATAGTTTTTGTTCTGACAAGCTACTCAGATTAGGAGACGAGTTTAATGCATAATAATATCCTTGTGTAGGTAATTAGCTTTGATAAGTTTAAACGATTTTGTACATCCTGAATACTTTTATTAATATAGTGTAAATATATTTTTCAAGCCACACAATGTTCTATATTAACTGTAATCCACCTTTAAGGTCTTATAAATGAAACCAATGAAAATTTATTTACCAAAAATACTACTCAATTTTACATTTGTTTGTTACTAAAGATATTGGCGGAAAAATACAATACAACTCGGAATTTGTATGTAAAGGAGGCTTACTGAGTAGGACGGTATAGAGAGAACGTAATCTTCGTTATTTGCTTTCACTGTAACAACAAAATTAAGAGCTTATTACGTGCTGCTGGCATGATAAGCGACTGACGTTGTCCTAAACATTTTTCGTACTGTTCTAAGTGCCGTCGTGACCGAAACGTAAACATGTAAGTATGCCGGCGTAATGTCAGTGCAATAACACCCACCCTCTTTCCAATCACAGTGCAATGGAGACCAACCAGAAGACAATACAGAGCATTGTTACAAGCCAAAGTGGGCTTGTCTCATTATGGTCGCCTAGAAGACAAGATGGGTCGCCTATCGCACGTTGTGCCAGGTAGAAGGTCGCAGGTTCGAGTCTCTAGACGTGCCGCTCGCCTCCAGTCGAATACAATTTTACAGCATTCAGCATCATGAACCAGCTGGGAACGTCAGCTCAGATTAGGCCTGTACTTAATCCATTTTGTTCAACTTAGTTGTATTGCAAACTGTTAACACTGCTCCCCTCCGAATTAACTATAATGTAGACTTGATATTTAACTTTCGCAAGAAGGTTGACGTGAGCCAAACGTCCACCTATCTTTCTCAGACCGTTTGTCCTGCTACAAGCCGCCCACTGCTCTGTCATAACGTACAACTGATGGGAATATACTAATTTTCGGCCTCACCGCTAATGGGCCCCTCGAGTGAATTTCAGTGAGAACATCCACACTACGTGCAAACAAAACGAAATCGATGTGCGTTGAAAATTTTTAATTTGAAGTCAATTTGAAGTAACTACAGCTACTTAAAGTTCGCGCTTTTAAAACGCCCGCGGAAACGTGTAGTGACGTCACAAGCCATAGTACACACCGAGTCTTGGCAAGCCAGCTGACCGCTGTTGCATTCCGGCGGAATGCCATACTACGCTTGATCAATAAAAAAATCTATTTTTAAGTCTGTTAAGGTGGTTAGTTTGGTTATACGTATGTATTCAGTCATAAAATGTAACAAATGATATATTTCAAAGGTATTAGAGTCGGAGGTTTTATAAAAGTTTAGTGTTACGCACATTGTTATATCGCACAATATCAGAGCAATATCCGAGCACTGTAATATTATATTATCTTCTTCTATAATATAAAAATGAATCGCAAAATGTGTTGGTAAGCGCATAACTCAACAACGCCTGGACCAATTTGGCCAATTCTTTTTTTTTTTTTTTTTTTTTTTA
>PNEQ01089373.1:0-19754 GCA_003012365.1 Medauroidea extradentata | reverse complement strand
ATATATATATATATATATATATATATATATATATATATATATATATATATATATATATATATATATATATATATATATAGGCACAATTCTGTGTCAAAAAACAAATCGGTATCTCAATAGGTATAAAAGAAACACAAGCATGATTAAAAACACATTTGCGTCTTCTCAAAACTGCGTGGGGTTAAATTTTAAAATTAATTTTATAGTTTTTGCCTAAGACTCTTAGTTTGTCTCCTTAAAACTATATATGTCCAGGACCGAATGTTGACTTTGAGCATTAATATGTCAGATAGTTTATTCAATCTCTAGTCTCTTGAATTAATAAGATAGCCACGGCTTTGCCCGATTTCATTACACGAAGTATCAATTTTTTTTTAATAATAAAATACATCCAGAAGTTAGTAAGGACCCCAACTTTTCATGCCCCAAAGTGTATCAGGAATCTTTAAACTTACATGATTGAACTCAAATTGACACCAGTGCCTTACACAGGATTCGAAACCGCAACCTCCCACACCGTAGACAAGTGTTCCAACCATAATGTGCTATGTAAGTTCGACAGCAGTTACAAAAAATCTACATTCGCTGTATTAATAATTTTGCGATGGAAATATTCGCTTTTCGAGTGATGTGTCTCGAGAGGTTTACAAACAAAGTTTACCTTGCCATAATTAGTGACAAAAGTAATGACATAGGCTTTGTAAATTACAGTAAAGCTGGTCTTATGAAGAACAAAGTACTACTGTATTTAATCTGGTTAAATTATGTTCGGTATAGCCTACTGCAAAATTGATTATTTAAGTCCACCTACCAAGTTTGTAGCTGTGGAGTTTTAAAGCGAAATAAGAATTTAAAAAATTTATTCTAAAGGGATTAGTTTTACAGATAAAAGCCTCAACATATAATTAAAATGTTGATGTAATTTGTTATACATAAGAAAATAAATTATGCAGAAATATTTTTAAAAAATTCCTTTTCATAGCAATTTTACCAAGAATATTTTTTATGAATAAGTTATGTTTTAAACTGTTCTATCGAAAATTAAGCAGCCGCGGTGGCCGAATGGTCATATTACTCGCCTATCACTACGGCGATATGTTTCGTCTCTCGACGTGGTCGATCTCCGATATTTTGCTTGTGGCAAACGTGACGACGTTGCCGCTTGCCTGTGGGTTTTTCTCGGTTATCTCATGTTTCTCCCGCCCTCTCATTCCGTTGCTTCTCCACCGTATGGCAGCATTTCTTGTCATCTTTCAGGGTATATATATAGCTACGGGCGCCCAGGTAGAAGTTTGAACTACAGTTCCCTCCACGAGCGATATTTATTTATTTATCTATCGTGAATTAAGTATTTTAAATTTATTCTTAACTGAAGTTCCGTGGCTACAAATGTAGGTAGGCAGAGTTCTTCAGGCGGCCGTCTAGTCCTAACGTACAAACAGAGGAACAGTCATACCACTTTCGTTTTCAATTAACATATTTCATTGACTATTTTACTCAGGTAGTCATATCTCTACATGCCATTCATAAAATACTAATGAACAAATTTGAATTACATGTATATCAAACTGTTGTCATGACTCCATCCAAAATAACTGGCAAGGGTTTTTAAGGCACCACTCTGTCGTGGCTAGGTTTATGTAGACCAAATGTTCAGGAGGATTATGACAATAAGCAAACTATATATCCATTATAAAAACAAGACAAAAAAGTTAACAGTAGCAGAGCATTCGCCGTCTGCAAAAATAAAAGTATATTTAAATAAAACCAAAGCTAGAGTCAACACCGACAATTACAGAACAAGAACACTACGAGTTACGATTGAAATCCTGAAACACCCTGGAAATGTAAACCGAGATGATGGAAATAAACTAAGTAAAACCTGAGGTTCGTTAAAAAAAATCTGGCGAAATGACCTGCCAGGTTACAAACATGGCAAGCATAGCAGCCAATCAGAAAAGTCCATCTTCGAATGGCAGCCGCAACAGAAGTGAATGATAGTGATTGACTGTCCATGATGCACTTGGAGAACTTGCTTTGTCTCGTTAGCCGACTGGACATCTTCAATAAAAGAGCCTCATTTAATGCAGAGTCGCCTTGCAATGTTCGGCGAAACGTTGGTTATTGTAATCTACCAAGCGCATCTCCTGCCCGAAATCTAGACTATCAATAAACGTATCTAATGATCTGAAAATGCGTGGAATAAACGTAGGGGCAGTGGAGTATACGTTATATATTCAACCACATTAACATGCTATAGTATATTTATAATGATTAAAACTACATGACATGTGAACGTATACTGAAATGCAAATCCCAATATTTCGTTACATTCTGCATTATTGTACGCAGAATAAAATTAAAGGAACGGCAAAATTTGAGATAATATTTTTCGCGTTATGCTGACAGGTGAGATAGAACAATCATAATTTGCTTGTTCTCACTAACAATGAAAATTAATTAGAGAACATAGCTTCCAAAGCCTTTGCAGAAAACTTATTGCGAGAGGATTTTACCGTTGTGTCGTTAACATACACTAACAATATACAACGCCAGCTGTTGCTGGCGACTTAATTGACGCAGAACTTCCTTTTAAGTTACAAAAATTGATACTCCAAGGGCATATGTGCAATCAAAAACGTTTTAAAACAACTTACCACCATAACCTATAATATTGGTCTTACCCTCAAGAATGTCACGTATTAGTGTAAGAAGCAGTCCATCCCGTGTCAAGTCAACTCCAGCGAACTTTAAGGTATTGTCTGTATGGTTTCTTTATCGTAATCACTAAACACACTTACAAGAGGAAACTGTAAAGTTTTTCTTGGAATACACTGAGGTTAAGATTGAGAGTGTTGACTCAATAACCTACAGTACACCGTCGCGTGTGTTTAACACAATACTGCACATTACAGTTGTTTATATATAGAAATAAATAAATATATAATAGAGAGAGAATGAGAGAGTTACAGAGAGAGAGAGGGTACAGAGAGAAAAAGAGATACTGTTTTCGAAAACCCATGTTACCCATAAAGATATATTTCCAGCCATTTCGTATCTTTCCGCGTGTAACGGCTAACGACGGGAAATGTCTAACCTCCTGGGACACGTCACTTTATGTTTGCGCGTGTATGGTAAATTGTGCCGTCAGCATAAATCCATACAGTTTGTTAAAACAAAGTTTTATTAATTATATAAAATTCAATAATGTCGATTTCTGTAGCTTTGATTTCAATATTGTTGCATTTAAATAAGGAAATACATGGAACTATATCGCGTAATTTCACTGCCAACCATACAAGCAGTAAAGCAACTAGAATTAATGTTGAATTAATTATATGCAGCAACGACTAGTGATATTTTCAAAGGTAAAATTTTTAGTGTTCACTTTATCCCGAATGACCTATAATAGACAGCATTTCGTATGAAACTACGTGTATATTGCTGAAGAGTATCATGTTATGTTGTAATTAATAACATTAATTTTCCTTACCACAGTATTGTTTTACTGGAGAACGTAACGCCACAAACAGCAAATATTACCTGCAAGGTCAGCAGCGAAAAAATTTAGAAGATGTAAAAATAACGAAGTGCCATAAGTTTTCTTCGTAATGTGAGAAGGCGGAGTTGTGTTTACGTACACAAGTCGCAGCTCAGTAGCCAGCAGATATCTTTGCGTTGCGATAGTCCGTCCTCTTTTCTGTTGTGTATTGTTCCCATGACTTCGAAGATGAAATATAATAGCGATTACATCAAATAAAGATTCACCGTAATCAAAGTAAACAAGGTGCTATTATCTAAATGTGTGATTCGTGTCATGGTTCTTAGTAACGACGCATTAAAACCTGCTAAGCTGGAACGCAATTCATTCTAAACAGAAAACGATGAATATTTAGTTTCCCAGTGATTTTTCACAGATTCAAATGTTTAAAACTCCTTCATTCGGAATTAGTGGAAAACCTACAGATTGCATCAGCGAAATAAGTAACGAGAATTTGTTTTAAATACATGTAAAAAACGCTAATTTTACGTAAAACGTAATTTTTACTATTTAAAAATTGTGTTATATGATCAATGAATTCAAGTGCTAAAGAATAAAATTAAAATATTAACAACGGTTATCACACCCAAGACCTTTGACACATCACGCCAATATTCTAACCTCTAACCCAATTTGAAATTTTGATCAACCGAACACAATGCAGACCTGCAGTATAGTCAATACTGTGCATCGAAGTGTAACTAATCAAAACAAATAATTCTATTAAAAAACTCGCAAAAATTTAAAAGAAAGCTTGCTTTAGAAACGGTGGTGCACTGTATGTTATACGTAGACTAAAATAATGTGAAACTGTTGAAATTACATTTCAGTTACTGATTTAAACCGTAATTTTCACTTTACCGAGTAAACAGTAGAATTTGTACATCATAAATAGTGACATATACTTAGTCAACCTGTTACCCAATCTGTATTTTTTGCTCACCTTTTCTATCACTTAAAGTTGACAAAACAACAGATTCGCCAGTGAAAAACCTTACAACTTATTTAAACTGTGAAAGTTTCTCTAATTCAAATTTAGAGTGTTTTAAAACAGTCCATCAAAACTTAAGTGATCGTTCTCCTGAAACTTTTCAGGAAAAGTCTGAAAACTTGAAGAAAATTAAACAAGTGAAAGCTGGTAGAATATTACAGTAGTTGTAAGTTTCTCAGTTAATAGTTAAGGCAAAAAATCCTCATACGGTTGGGAGAAAACTATGGAAGCAATGTTTGGTAAAATCTGTCTAACAAGTTTGAAGCGAGGAGGCTACGAAGAATGTGCGAGAAATCTCACTGTAAAACAACACTGTCAAGTAGTGGATCGATGACCAGTCAAATGACGTAAAAGACTAACTAATTTCAGTAAAATCCTCTCCATATTTTAATCTGCAGTGTGACGAAAGTACTTATATTTCTCAGTTGTGTCAGTTGCTGGTTTTGTACTTTTTTCAGCTTATGATAGCACAATTAAGGAAGAGTTGTTGTTATGCAACGAGTTGAAGGCAACATTAAAAGAAAAGATTTATTCACAATAATCAGGGATTATATTCAGAAATATAATTTAGATTAGAAAAGTATTTCTCAATTTGATCATCTTGGCTGTAAGATATACATATAGCAGAGTCCGTAAGTGTAGTTTCAATCTCAGAATCCTGGTGTGGACAAGAATGGGGATTTACATACTAAATTATCAGGTGGAGCTCACTTAACTTTTATGATAATCATACAAAAGCTTTTTCTTCAGTCAGACGAAGGAAACAATGCTAATGGTTAAAGGTGTTGAAATATTTTTTCTGAACTTTTTACAAATGTTATTTGATATTTGAAATACTTGTTTGTACATAGTTTTTTTAGAGACCATATAAAAATCGTATTAAAGATCTTGTAGTAATGTGAACCGCAAAAAAAATTTTAAAAAAGTAAGTCGTTGCGATACATAGGTTCGACCGGTAATAAAGATCCACCTAACAAGAATTAACACGTATTATGTAGTCTTGCTTTTGTCATATATCTGAAGTAAGGAGCACCTTTTAAGCCAACTATCCGTCTTTATACTGTTTTAGAGATTATTATTATTCAAAGGCTAAAGAAAAGGATCTGTTTAAAATAGTTTTTGCTATGTATTTTTGCTATGTAGTTCAGAACAAAAAAGTACATTTCTTTCAGATATTAATATAATTAAATTTCTTTTAGTTAACTCACTAAGTGAAACCACACCAAAATCGGTCTTGAAGAATTCGAGTAACTTAGAAAAAGACTGCAGTCGACTAAGTATGGTCATCAAAATGAAAACACCGCTATTGAGCAGTTTCACGAAACTATTGGGTAAATTGTGAAAAATTAGTCTCTCTCTTTTGTTTCTATATTTAAAAAATGGGTTTTCCTTGGTACATGTTCTGATGGCCTTGAACTCAGCGGAGATGTTGATACAGAAACAAAGTGCGAACCTTTTGCTGTACATCAAGACCAAAAAGAAAATACAGCGGGAAGAAAACAATTTTATCAGCAATAATGAAATTTAACTAATGAGCGTGTTGCGTCCTAATTACTACCTAATCCAAAGGTATTTGAATATTACAGTGCGTATTTCTAGTTATATATAATTTAAATAGGCCAGAAATATCACGCATTGAAGACACTGAAAGAAGCTCACACGTTGGAAACTTAAATACTACCTAAACCAAGTAAGTTTTATTGTTGTTTACTGCCAGAAATGATGGGACATAAAATTTAATTTCAGTGGGAAACGGTTAGTGAGCCAGACTGCGGATTATAGAAATCGGAAGCGTCTCTCTTTCTCTCTTTCTTATATATATAAATATATATATATATACATATAAATATATGCGTATACATATATGCATATGTAATATAATTCTCAAATTGTGGGAAGTAGTGTATCTCCTGCATTAAATGTTAATGGAAAAAGTCTGAAAAGCATATCCCTGTACTTCATGGAATTTATCTTTGGCGTTTTTGTAGAGGAACAAAAGGCCAGGACGGGCAAATTAGGCTGTATATATAGTGGTCTTGTTTCCTTCCCCTCGCCCGCTGTATACCCGGAGCGCTCAAGGTCATTGACCTGGTGATCTAGTGTGTCTTCGTAACAATCAGCTGTGCATATCCACGCGCGAACGGAATATAACGGACAAATTCTTGTATAAAAGTTGCAATTTTATTTTAGAAGTTTATTTGCATGCCAGGTCACCACGTTATCGAATACATTCCACCGTGCTTAGCTGCCATGTTTGAAATAATAGTTACATACCTGAAAACATTCGCGTTTTCCCTTGGGCATACTTTAGGATTGTAACTTTGGGTCGTTTTCACAATTGGTCTTTGACATATTTGACATATCCTGGAAGTCTTTCAGCTAATAATGAAACTGTAACTAATACAGACACATCACTTTAAATGCAAGTAGCTAATGAGCATCTGACGTCTGCTTCAGTTCAAAGTATTTTTGTAGGATAGCCTTTATGGCGGTGTACCCGCGAATTTACCGGTCTCTTATAATAGTACGTTCCTAGAGTACTGTCGTGCTATCATCGTTTCAACACATTTTGAAAAATAACCAACATTCTAATAAAGTAATTCCTACTAGCATTTTACACAGTTATTGCCCGTTTCAATACGGAATCCCTCAACTAACGTTCTTTGATGTGTCATACACGGCGCGACCATAATTTCAAAAGTTCTCCACTCTACGTTACATAGAAGTACGCGCATTGCAAAAGCAAAGTATTCCACGCGTAGATACTAAATTGTTGTTGAGTCTTGTGCAATTATCGCGTTTTTGCAGCCCTGGTTACATACCTATAAAAATATAAATAGTTTCGAGGATAGCGGGGTCCCCTAGTAAAGTTTGTTCGCTCTTATCACTGCAAAATATTTTATAAACTGAACCAAGTGTGAAGAGAGTGTGGTTTCCCTGCTGCCGGACTCTTCCAAAGTATGGATGCTGTGAGAGGCATGGTCGAGGGTAGTGTGACAGGTAGGATGAGGGAGAGGGGTGGGCGGCACTTCCGCTCTGCCAGGGCGACGTGTGACCTACCTGGCTGTCCACGTCCTTGCCAGTCGATGTAAGTGGAGCAAACAAAGCATACCGGCAGTATTTATATAAACATAGTTATTTTTTTAGACGATGCATTATAATTCAATGACAAATACTTCATTTTTAATTGTTACCTAAGAAGGCCGTAGATCGTAATGACAGCGAGGTCACCTGAGAAGGTGACACAAATTGTTACACTAAGTTAAGAACTGAGAGAGGAATCGTTTATAGCCTTTTTCAAGGAGCTGTCACAGCATTCACCTGAACCAATTTCGAGAAACGATGGAAAACCGAAATCAGGATGGCAGAAATCGGGATTCGAACCCATGTTATAGTAATTGCGAGTCTAACGCGTAACCGTTGCACCACTTCAATCTGTTCCATTCATAATCAGTGATAATGTAAGCTTCTGTGAACATCATCATTGCGCAACTCGTTCGGTAAAATCGCCTTTGAATTCACTTTATAATAAGTAACGTAGCAGTGATGAGTAGAGCCAGGTTTAGCCATGCCACCAGTAAAGAGTAAAGTAACCATAGTGGCATCTTATGTACACAAGAGAAAATATAATCACTCTAATTATAACCTGTCAGTTGTGGATGACGATATTTAGTGTGCAAACTTTTAGCTGCTGTTATCTTGCATTGTGGTTTTCCGTTAAAAGCAGCCGTACGAGATAAATAATTTCTGTAGAAAAAAACAATGCATGAAAACTAAAAAAGTACATCAAAATTAATTACTGTTGACATTACAGTGATAATGTGGATCCTACAAAATATTACTAATCTTTCTTTGGCGGTCAAAGTGAGTGAGAGGGCGAAGAACATTTGGTCAGTGTTTAACACTGATGCTTTCAGTTTCTCAGTGCTGGTAAAGACATGAGGAATGAAGCAGCGCTAAAATGAAGGGGCGGAGGAAACGGGACATCTCCGAAAAAACCAACTGGCTAGTGGCATCGTCCAGTAAAATTCACGTACAAATATTCAGGTAGACCCCGCCGGGAATCAAACACTGATCACCATGTTGGTTAATGGTAGTATTGAAACCATTCTTAACTTCTAAATGCAATTGAGTCACAGCATGTTTGAATATCGACCTTTAATTTAGGATTATAAATATTTTAGTTGTGCTCCTTCAGCCGAAGAATAAAGCATAAACATGTACCCAAATATTGTTTTGATGATATTTTCTGTAGTGATTATGCTCGCTCCTGATCTTTGTGGCAAGATTTTCGGGAAAAGAGAGAACCTTTTGCAGTTTTAACATACTTGCTGAATTTTCATTTCGTATTTATTTAAAGTTTGCTCGCAACTTTTATCTGTCTGTATTTTTTTTTTTTTTTTTTTATGAAAATGAACATAACGTCTAAGTTTGTTCATGGTAGAATAGTGAAATATTAAGTAAATTAAAAATGCTAGCAAAAACAATGTTAATAAAATTTAATAAACTCAAAAGAAATTTCGATATAATACAAATGCACACAGGAAATTGCGTATGGTAAAGTATTGTGTAATTACCTTCATACTATGATAATATATTTACGTGTTGTTATAGCATAAGTTACACTTAACATTTTGTAACTGCATATCAACCATTAACTGCTTATACAATTTTCTAACTGCGCCTGGAATGCAAAATAAGTATGAACTATCTAATATTATGCTTTCTACCTCCAGTCCTCGCTTGATACCTTTAAATTGTACCCAGGCGTGTGTAAGACGGTCCTCGCTTGATACCTTTAAATCGTACCCAGGCGTGTGTACGGTGGTCCTCATATTCTGATTTACAGGCAACATGTAGATGCGACTGTGCAAACATTTAAAATTTCAAATAATGCTTCCTGATTGGCTGCTGGAAATGGTCCTCGTTTGGTGTATGGGATACTGGTAGTTAATTTACATCAGGTACTCGCAAAGTATGTTAAATTTCAAGAGTGTGTAACTTTAAGATGTGTGTAAAGAGGTTCTCACTTGAACTACACAGATTGGAAGAAGTGTGTATGCAAGTCGACTAGAATACCGTCTGGTGGAAAACTGCTGAACTACAAATCCAGCATTTAGACAACAAAATGAGGACCGTCTAGAAATACAATGTCCTATATATTTATGAACTCAGAATAGCCGGTAGAATACGAATATGAGGACCGTTCCTTATGAGGACCGGCACCCGGTCCTCGCAAGAAAAAATGTCCTCACAGCGTCGCTCAGCAAACTGGCGAATGTCCTCGCAAGGTATCTTATGCCCACACACACACACACACACACACACACACGCACACGCACACGCACACACACACGCACACACACCAACACACACCTATACGGGACTAGCGTATCTTCTGAGGACCGCCGAGTTTAACGTCATTATGAGGACCTCTACAAATTAATCGTCAATGTTTGACACATGTATATCAAAGAGATGGGGCAATTTTTGTGATCCTATACACACAATGAAATTTTGAAAATCAAATTATTTGTAAGATTTGTGTATGGCAAGGGTGGATTTATTGTATCTCACGAGGACCATGTTTTCGACCAGCCGATACGAGGTCCAGGGAGAAATAACGAACTTTTTCACACAAATACTTGGAACAGACTAACCGAGGACCACCCAGTTTCTAACGGAAAAATGTACACAGCTCAGTCGACAAGATGCCGAATAAGGACCATTGTTACCAGCTACTAAATTTATACACAGCGCAGGTAATAAGGTTAATGTGAGGACCAGGTACTGTTGTGATATAAGCATGGCTAGACTGCTAAGGTTTAAACAACTGCATACGACGTTTTGTAAGCCTGCCTTTCAGCTATGTTGTCCTTGTAATATTCTGGTTATGTGTTCACTATGGAATTATTTGTTAGGTTGTAATTATTCCGACTGGAATGTACACCTCATGGGTGTAGCCAGAAGACTCTCTTAAGGTTTTACAAGGTGTAGTGTGATATTCTTTACCGCAGTGAGTTATAACTTCTCTACAGTATGTCTAACAATAATAATATGACAGAAATTCAAAACTATAGATAGCCCCTTAAGTAAACAAGCCGATGCATTTGAAACTAAGAGTACGTTGTAAACGAAATATATTAACAATAGTATTTTACTCTATAACTAACAAGCCAATCAGATATCAGTCGTTTCCAATTATTTATTTTTCTTAATTCAACATTAAATTTCAGTTTTATTCGTAGAAATGAATCAGTGAATTTGTGTAGTTCACTGAACTAGAAACGTTTGCAAAAGTGTAGTAGGTATAACATATTGGGTAGTATTGGTCAAGTGATCAGATATACTCAGTCATTGTATGTTTAACAGTTTTTCCGAGCGTACGTAAATACTAAGAGTAGTATTTTAGCGACCGGTTCAAAATAATTGTATGTCAAAATCTGCAGAAGCGATGTATTTGAGTCGCCGGTCTGACAGACTTGTATTATTAGACCAGGTTAAAACAGTGAAGAGTATCTTGTAAAGTATACGTACAATTGTGAACTTGTGTACTGTACAAAAATGCTGCAGCCAACCTCCAAAATTACTTATTACTATTAATAAGTGAAAGTTTTCTGACACATAACCACTGCTTTTTACATTAATAGAGAGTTTATTATATGTTACTAAATTTATAATGTTGAAAACTTATGTTTGGAAGCTCTCATAATTAATAATTGCATAATTTATTCCTTACATGAATTAAGTTCTTTGGCGACATTTTTACATGATAAACTCTTCCAGGCTTCTCGCCCGACAAAAATACTACGTTCCGACATCGTATTACTCGTGAACATTTACTCAAACGCCTTAAAACATATTTTCGTTCATGTATAGGTCCTACACGCTAGCTACATATGAACTTAAGCTACTGATGGCGACTTAGTGGCCTGTTTCGCCAGCCTTCGTCAAACCCACCATGATGGTTACTAAGCTGACAGTTCTTTAAATGTTGGTAGTTCATTAAGTTTAATTATTTAATTAAGTTCCTTTCTTAAGTGAAAGTTTGGGAACTGTTTGCTTGGACACTGCTTGTTTACGGACACGGGTGATACGGATAGCGTTGTGACGTTAATCGGCGTATTCTCGTTTAAGGACACAGGTTGGTAAAAATCAAATATGGAGAAAAATATCCATTACGACGGGTGTTGTTAAATGAGCAGAGAGGTTGAGACACGGTATGGACACATGTTTAATTGACACTCGTTCTAAGTGACAGTATCATATGTTTTTCTTTATTTACGAGATGCATATCAGCTGTAGGTTCACAAATTTTATTTCACAATATTTAGATAATGTACCTAAATGTCAGTACTAGAAAAATTTGTTATCAAGCTATAGAGATTTGTTAGGGAATGGTAAGAAAGTTAATCATTATATTTTAAACATAGTCAGTAAACTATGTAGGCCTGCGTGTCTACTATACATCATATGTACAAAGCTTGGCATGGTAACCGTGGCGGGCAGAGGCAGAAGACGAGGGTTGCAGAGTGCTTGTCCAGGAGCGGAGTAGCTGCTTCAGTTCCACGCTGCAAGCGGAAGTGACGTCTCACTGGACTGTCAGCTGGGCGACAACCTGCCAGTGAGCTCGGCATACACACGCTTGTCCTCGCCGCTACTGTTCTCTTGATTAGTAAGAACCCAGCGTACCTGCACGTTACAGACTCACGAGTGACGGAGCTATAAGGGCGACATTGAAGCGCACATCAAGTAACGCTTCTCCACAACGAGTCAAACACTGAACTAGCGTGCATTATTAATATCGATTTCTTTTTACTATGGGACTATAAGATGAGTCTTAGGTTTTAAATTCCCACGTTTGACGTATGGGAACAGCGGATAAATAAGAGCCATAGTACCACGCTCAACGAGAAGCATATCGCCTCTATTCACAGCACGTCCTACCAGCACATAAGGTTTTTCCATGTAGTTTTTTCTTACGCGACTATAAGCAGCGACCCAAAAATTTTATATTTTGATAGTATGAAGTAAAGGTCAACGCATTCCTCTCGCTTTGCTCTTCACGAATGCAGGTGGTATTTTCGAAGTAACAACAATCTGAAAACAGCTGTTTTTAGCAATTTTGAGACGCCCAAAAATCGTGTTTCTAACAAGCGTACTGAATATTTAATACTATTGAAGCTTGGTTTAACTGTATGTTATTTTCGTAGATAAACGTAATATGAAAAAGTTAAGCGGTTTCGCGTAAAAAAGAATACGCGTGATATGCTACAACGCCGTACACACGTCTGTAGCAAAGTTCACTGCTTGATTCAATCTTAGTTTCACATACATTCGGTATAGTACATTTCGAAGTACGGCCTTCTCAAATGGCTATTTTTAGTTATGTAGTAGGGCTTAGAAACAGTGTTTTTAATGAAAATGCCGTTCAAATAATGATATTCCGTCCTTGTCGGAAATTTGTTTCTTTTCGTACATTGGAACAACGAGCACCTACGGAATAGTTTCATTAATTAAAATAGCCATATTTGCGAACATATTGTAACGCATTTGAAGCGCGGGGGCATCATGTTAACCTCTTATCCTAGTCGTTTTTTGTATTTATTTTGTTACTGGTTTTACACGTTAATTCTTTTGTAATCGTTATGTTTATTGAGCGCGCTGCGAATTGTTTCTCTTAGCGACTAATTCATGGTGTACATGTTATAAGTAAACCAATCATAAAATTGATAGCAATACCAAAAATATCAAATCATTAATAAACTAGTCATCTAATAATACAAGAGATCACATTACGCTGGCGCAATAAGTATATTCAACTATAACCACAATAAATGCCTTCGTAGTATGATAAGTTAAAGAAACAACGTATTAATCAATAAAGTGGACGTCCAAAAATTGTTGACGACGTGATATCAGGCACAAAAGAACCACACATATATTGTTTGTAATCACCACGAATGTAAAGAAACTTAAAAAATGAAAAAAGTAGCTACTGAAAACTCTTTAGTTACACTTACAGTGAATTGTACTACCAGATTCAAACAAAGTTATTGGAAATAGTTTTGACTGTTAGCCATTTATATTTATTATTTTTATCCGACACTCAAGACTGCCCCAGTAAAACTGACAGTATGAGAAACAGTCGTTTCGCATGTCAACCCGAGTAAATTTAAAGTTTGGTCTTACCGCTATACGCATTATCATTGCAAAACACACTTTTTTGTAAAACTGTAGAGTGGAATTTCCAAATGATCTAAGTGGCAAAAATATGCTTTCGTGAAGAAAGGGAAAACCAGCGATGCAAGAGTATGTGTACTGTAGCTACATATGTGTCATGCAATCTTTAAACGGACATAAAAATTATTAGGACAATGGAATTAGTTCTTACAGCAAGACATAGGCACTGGCACATGGTTATATTGAAGTAATTAACTAAATTCGGAGTCTTTTGGCACTTATATCAATTAGAAGTTCCACTCTACAACTGTTGTCTCTTAACTTTCTCTTTACTAAATCCTGTTTTTTTAAAATTATTAGTGTTACAAATAAACAAGTACCTATCATGCTTTTTAAGATTCTCAGAAGACCCCAAAACCCCTTACATTAATTTAAGTATCGTGGTAGTTATATATGTTGGTATAATTCTGAGTAAAAAAACAAATCGGTATCGCAACAGGTATAAAAGATACACAAGCATGATTAAAAACACATTTTCGTCCTCTCAAAACTGCGTGGTGTTGAATTTCTAAAATTAAATTTATAGTTTTTGCCTAAGACTCTTAGTTGTCTCCTTAAAATCATATATGTCCAGGACCAAGTGATGACATTGAGCATTAATATGTCAGATAGTTTATTCAATCTCTAGTATATTGAATTAATGAGATAGCCACCGCTTTGCCTGATGTCATTACACGAAGTATCAATTTTTTTTATTGAATAATAAAATACATCCAGAAGTTAGAAAGGACCCCAGCTTTTCATGCCTGAATGTGTATCAGGAAACTATAAACTAATATGATTGAACTTAAATTGACACCAGTGCCTTACACGGGATTCAAACCCGTAACCTCCCACACCGTAGACAAGTGTTCCAACCATAATGTGCTATGCAAGTTCGGCAGCAGTTACAAAAAATCTACATTCGCTGTATTAATAATTTTACGATGGAAATACTAGCTTTTCGAGTGATATGTCTTGAGAAGTTTACAAACAAAGTTTACCTCGCCAGAATTAGAGACAAATACCAGGACATAGACTTTGCAAATTACAGTAGAGCCGGTCTTATGAAGAAAAAAGTACTACTATATTTAATCGGGTTAAATGATGTTCGGTATAGTCTACCGCAAAAATGATTATTTAAGTCCACCCACCAAGTTTGTAGCTGTGGAGTTTTAAGCGAAACAAGTGTTAAAATAATTTATTCTAAAGGGATTAGTTTTACAGATAAAAGCCTCAAAATATATTCTACGTACAGCTTATGGAAGAATATTGTAAAATAAGACATTTTCGACATTTTTTAAATTCAGTACTTAATAATTAAAATATAGATGTAATTTGATATACATAAGAAAATAAATTATGCAGAAATATTTTTTGAAAATTCTTTTTTATAGCAATTTTACCAAGAATATTTTTTTATGAATAAGATATGTTTTAAACTTTTCTATCGAAAATTAAGCATCCGCGGTGGCCGAGTGGTCGTACCGTTCGCCTGTCACTACGGCGATTAGATTTCGTCTCTCGACGCGGTCGATCTCCGATATTTTGCTTGTGGGAAACGTGACGACGTTGCCGCATGCCTGTGGATTTTTCTCGGCTATCTCATGTTTCTCCCGCCCTCTCATTCCGTTGCTTCACCACCGTAGGGCCTCATTTCTTGTCATCTTTCAGGGTATGTATATGGCTACGGGCGTCCTGGTAGATGTTTGCACTACAGTTCCCTCCACGAACGATATTTATTTATTTATCTATCGTGAATTAAGTATTTTGTATTTATTCTTAACTGAAACTACGTTGGTACCAATGTAGGTAGGCAGAGTTCTTCAGGTGGCTGTCTAGTCCAAACGTACAAACAGAGAAACAGTCATACCACTTTCGTTTTAAATTAACATAATTAGTTGACTATTTTACTCTGGTAGTCATATCTCTACATGCCATTCATAAAATACTAATGATCACAATTTGAAATACATGTATATCAAACTGTTGTCATGACTCCATCCAAAATAACTGGAATGGGTTTTTAAGGCACGACGCTGGCATGGTTATATTTATGTAGACCGAATGTTCAGGAGGATAATGACAATAACCAAATTATACATCCATGAATAAAAACAAGACAAAAAGGTTAACAGTAGCAGAGCATTCGCCGTCTGCAAAAATAAAAGTATATTTCAATAAAACCAAAGCTAAAGTCAACGACGACAATTACAGAACAAGAACAGTACGAGTTGCGATTGAAATCCTGAAACACCCTAGAAATGTAAACCGAGATGATAGAAATAAACTAAGTAAAACCTGAGGTTCGTTAAAAAAAAAAAACTGGCGAAATGACCTGCCAGGTTACAAACATGGCAAGCACAGCAGCAAATCAGAAAAGTCCATCAGCGAATGGAAGCCGCAACAGAAGTGAATGATAGTGATTGACTGTCCATGAGGCAATTGGAGAACTTGCTTTGTCCCGTTAGCCGACTGGACATCTTTAATAAAAGAGCCTCATTTGATGCAGAGTCGCCTTGCAATGTTCTGTGAAACGTTGGTTATTGTAATCTACCAAGTGCATCTCCTGCCCGAAATCTAGACTATCAATAAACGTATCTAATGATCTGAAAATGCATAGAATAAACGTGGTGTCAGTGGAGTATACGCTATATATTCAACCACACTAACATCCTATAGTTGATTTATAATGATTAAAACTACATGACATGTGAAAGTATACTGAAATGCAAATCCCAATATTTCGTTACGTTTTGCATTATTGTACGCAGAATAAAATTAAAGGAACAACACATTTTGAGATAATATTTTTCGCGTTATGCTGACAGGTGAGATAGAACAATCATCATTTGCTCGTACACACTAACATAGCTTCCAAAGCCTTTGCAGAAAACTTATTGAGAGAGGATTTTACCGTTGTGTCGTGATCATACACTAACAATGTACAACGCCAGCTGTTGCTGGCGACTTAATTGGGGCAGAACTTCCTTTTAAGTAACAAAAATTAATACTCCAAGGACATGTGTGCAATCAAAAACGTTTAAAAATAACTTACCGCCAGAAACTATAATTTTGGTCTTATCCGCAAGAATGTCACGTATTAGTGTAAGAAGCAGTCCATCCCGTGTCAAGTCAACTCCAGCGAACTTTAAGGTATTGTCTCTACGGTTCATTTATCGTAATTACGAAACTCACTTACAAGGAGAAACTGTAAAGTTTTTCTTGGAATAATTGATTGAGAGTATTGACTGAACAACCTACAGTACGCCGTTGTGTGTCATTAACACAGATACTGCACATTACGGTTGATTATATATATATATATATATATATATAGAGAGAGAGAGAGAGAGACAGAGAGAGAGTGAAAGAGAGTTATAGAGAAAGAAAGAGAGAGAGAGGGGACAGAGAGAAAAAGAGATACTGTTTTCGAAAACCCATGTTACCCTTATTTTAACTCATATAATTTGGAAGGAAGGGTCTGTGTACGTTCGACACGTCATAACTACCGTTGTCAAAGATAAACATGAAGACTTGAGGGTGCGTTTAGCCAGCCTCTATATCAGTGGTTCTCTAACAATGTTCCGTAGACAACAGGTAGTTCGTGAGAGCTTTGAGAGTGGTACACGGGCTAATATGTCAGTTCACTTGGTTTCCCTAATTTATAATACGCTTCAGTGCAATTACTGACACTTATACGATCACCTTAAAATGTATATTAATAGACGGCATTTCGTATGAAACTACGTGTATATTGCTGACGGGTACCATGTTACGTTGTAATTAATAACAATAATTTTCCTTACTAACGTATTGTTTTACTGGAGAACGTAACACCACAAACAGCAAATATTACCTGCAGGGTCAGCAGCGAAAAAATTTAGAAGATGTAAAAATAACGAAGTGCCATTTGTTTTCTTCGTAATGTGAGAAGGCGGAGTTGTGTTTACGTACACAAGTCGCAGCTCAGTAGCCAGCAGTCATCTTTGCGTTGTGATAGTCCGTCCTCTTTTCTGTTGTGTATTGTTCCCATGACTTCGAAGATGAAATATAATAGCGATTACATCAAATAAAGATTCACCGTAATCAAAGTAAACAAGGTGCTATTATCTAAATGTGTGATTTGTGTCATGGTTCTTAGTAACGACGCATTAAAACCTGCTAAGCTGGAACGCAATTCATTCTGAATAGAAAACGATGAATATTCAGTTTCCCAGTGATTTTTCACAGATTCAAATGTTTAAAACTCCTTCATTCGGAATTAGTGGAAAACCTACAGATTGCATCAGCAAAATAAGTAATAATTTGTTTTAAATACATTTTAAAAAAAGCTAATTTTACATAAAGCGTAATTTTAATTTTTACAATTGTGTTATATGATCAATGAATGCAAGTGCTAAAGAATAAAATTTAAAGATTAACAACGGTAATCGCACCCAAGACCTTTGGCACATCACACCAATATTCTAACCACTAACCCAATTTGAAAATTTGATCGATATGCTTGGCGGAGAAGTACCTTCTTGTTTTTTTTATATTGGTTATGTGTGTTAAGTTTTGAAAGGCCTTTCTTAACAATATACTATTTATAGTGGAGTGTGAATTTATGAGACAAGGGTAATTTCATAAGTGATACTGAACATTTCTAAATTTCAACTACCCACAACAACCGAAAACAATGCAGACCTGCAGTATAGTCAATACTGTGCATTTAAGTGTAACTAATCAAAACAAATAATTTTCTTAAAAAACTAGCAAAAAATTAAAAGAAAGCTTGCTTTAGAAACGGTGGTGCACTGTATGTTGCATGTAGACTGCAAGCATGTGAAACTGTTGAAATTACATTAAGTTACTGATTTAAACCGTAATTTTCACTTTACCGAGTAAATGGTAGAATTTGTACATAATAAATAGTGACATATACTTAGTCAACCTGTTACCCGATATGTATTTTTTTGCTCACCTTTTCTATCAGTTAACGTTGACAAAACAACAGATTCGCCAGTGAAAAACCTTGCAACTTATTGAAACGGTGAAAGTTTCTCTGATTCAAATTTAGAGAGTTTAAAAACAGTCCATCAAAACTTAAGTGATCGTTCTCCTGAAACTTTGCAGGAGAAATCAGAAAACTTGAAGAAAATTAAACAAGTGAAAGCTGGTACAATATTAGATTAGTTGTAAGTTTCTCAGTTAATTGTTAAGGCAAAAAATCCTCATACGATTAGGAGAAAACTACGGAAGCTATGTTTGGTAAAAGCTGTATAACAAGTTTGAAGCGAGGAGGCTACGAAGAATGTGCGAGAAATCTCACTATAAAACAACATTGTGAAGTCGTGGATCGACGACATGTCAAATGACATACAAGACTAACTAATTTCAGTAAAATCCTCTCCATATTTCAATCTGCAGTGTGACGAAAGTACTTGTATTTCTCAGTTGTGTCAGTTGCTGGTTTTGTAAATTTTTCATCTTATGATAGCACAATTAGAGACGATTTGTTGTTATCGCATGAGTCGAAGGCAACATTAAAAGAAAATATGTAATCACAATAATCAGGGATTATTTTCAGAAATATAATTTAGATTAGAAGAGACTCGCTGGATTTTACACGGATGGAGCACCAGCTGTGTTACAATCGCGTTCTGGCTTAGAAACAACATTGGTGAAATAAAAAACTTCTCCAAATTGACGACTCTCTGCATCATTCATCGCCAAGCCTTAGTGTGGTGTCCCTGTATTTGTACCAGATATGGTTTATTTTATAGACATATATTCTGACTATTTATCACAGTAGTGAATATTTTCTAGCTTTCATAATTTTTGTATAGTGGCGTGTCAAAGCAAAACTTTGCATAAAACGGTTTTATGCAAGGAAGGTGAACCAACTGACTTACAGAACTAAAATAATTTTTACAATGAAGACCACTGTCACGTGCTCATATATGTATATATATATATATATATATATATATATATATATATATATATATATATATA
>PNEQ01089372.1:0-19754 GCA_003012365.1 Medauroidea extradentata | reverse complement strand
GGTGAGTGCATGAATGATCAATTTAAATTAGTAATTTGTAAATAAATTGAACTCAAAATACTTCAAACAATTGCTCTTTATAATTTTTTTTAAATTTTTAAACTGAGATTCGGATTCGAGGGGTGGATTCGAAGAACACTTAGGTATTCGGATTCGAGATTCGGATTCAAAAAATTTGGGATTCGACCCATCACTAGTTAACATAAAAAAATGTGTTCACAGCTGTAACGTTTATGAAGGGGCTGTATTATTATTTCATAAGTGTAAAAAACATTACCAAGAAAATAATGTCATAGTTAAAAACACGTTCTGATAGTCTTCTACGTTTCTTCCTTATATTTTCCACTTCTGGGTGGTGCAAGTAGACACAGCAGTTCCCATATGAACTGCTGTCATCTACAATAAAATTTTACAAAACGTTGGGTTGTATAGCATACAGTTAACCATACCAGAATTATAGGTAATGAATAATGATGCATTGTTCTGATTATATTGTGGTACACTGAACTGAGTACCACAGTAAAACCATGTTAAGATGTTTCTGTTGGGACAAGCAAAAATAATGCTAACTAACCAGGAAAACGTTTTAAAAGGGTTTAAGTACAACATGTGCATATAGACAAATGAAAAATTATTAAACTTACTAAGCAGGAAACTTCTTAAGAGAGTTTTACTGTATTTTGATGTTTTTATATATGCAGTGGAAAATGTTAACGAAAATCAATACATCTCTGAATAAATGTTCTCATTGATAGTACAGCCTACCTCAAGATACTTTGATCGTTGTAGTCTTAACACCTAAGAAACAAAAATTGTGATGCTGATGCAAGCATCTAGTACTCCGCTACTTTTATTTGCTACGTGCTGCTCTGGTGCACTATCATTTCACAGACCCCCTGGAACTATGAGACTTTAAGCAGTTACATTATCATGTTAATGTACGGAAATCTGAAATAAAGTCCATTGTAGAACCATTAGGTAGTACTACTATATCAATCTGGGTACTTGATTTTTGAATACTATAACTGAGTGAAAAATTTGTTTTAGCTATGTCAGATGACTCAAAAACAGTACTAGTACTTTAAAGGGCGTAACATTTTGAAAATATCCTACAAGCCTTCTCTGAAATATGTCATCTTTTAATAGCACAATATAAATACAATGTAAATTTGTACGTCTAATAAACACGTATTAGTACAAACATCATTATTACAAAGAGTGAAAATTCAATTTATTAAGGTTTGCAATAAAAAAGTTTCACTGTATTACATGCCATTAGTAAAGAACTAAAATGTGTTTGACCTCATCTTCACATGTGCAAGTAAAGAGGTTTTGGACAGCCAGTAAAAGCAAGGTTGGCACTGGAATGAAGGACCGTAAAGACAGAAAAGAACGGTGCCAGAAGGCAAATGTACCTCTCCAGCCACTTCCACTGTAAGTAGCGATGGAAGTAGATGGAACATTCAAACTCCCGGAAGGGGTCGCCTGCCAGGAATGCCTTCACAGCCGCCGCACACTCTCCAAACAGCTCCCGGTGTCCTGCCGCAAGCTTCTGCCGCACGTGCTCTATATCATCCGCGTTCAGAATGTCCACGGCAACTGGCGACTGCATACAACATTTCATTCACTTGTATACTGCTTAACCAAACATCAAAATTTACACAAAACTGTATCACTATTCATGAAGAAGCAGTGTCATCACTTTTTACAGAGATTTTTTTATTTTTGTACATATCATAACTTAATAGTTCTGTGAGTTATTGAAAATAGGTCTTTATTGACAAATTATGTGTATATTCTTTGCACTTAAAAGTTACTACAACTTTTTTATTTTTATTAAGAATTAGGGACTGTTATCATTTAAAATTTTATGTAACTTTTTTAAGCATGACATTATATTTTACTAATTGAGATATGATGTGCATAATGCAAGGTAAGGTACTAATTATAGCCCGTAATGACCTACTTTCACATTTGTCTACCTAGAAACAATGAAATGTTCTGTATGACGGCAACACTGGCTCTTATGAGCCGACATCACTAATGCTAAATTTTTGTTGGTTGAGCTAATTTAAGGTTTTTGTAAGACTTAATTGAGCATATAAAAAAACCTTAGCTTTTACTTTTCTCATTAAATAGGAATACATAAAGCCTAGTTATGCATCAATTAAGAACTCATAAAATTTAAAGTACCGGTAATAACTACCCATCCACGCCTTTCAATAAAAACCATCTAACAAATAGTAACAATGGACAACATTAGTGTGACATCACGCAATGATGCTGGTTCAAAGCAAACACTCTGGGCCCATACTAAACAATGATACAATTTTTTGTCCCTGTTTGTAATAATCAAGTAACAGATAAACTGTGCAAATGCTTTTGTTTTCTAAATGAATTAAAACCAAAGAAGTTATTGAAAATTTACTTGCAATTCAAAGAAGTGCCATACAAAAAATAAAATCAAGTAATGTTATAACTAATCAAACCTACATTTAGTGTATATTCTTTGCGGTCATTCTTTGAATAAATACAATATTATGTTTTGAATATTGAGTGTAGTGTTACGATTTTCTTTGTGTTCTTTTCAAACAATACGTGCCATTCCCAGGCAGTTTGTGAAGAAATCTTAAAACAAATTACAATGGGAACTGGACCTAAAATCGTAGCTCGTAAATATTGTACATGGGTTTGCAATAATATACATACACTTGCCATTAACTAGTCAAATTATAAGTTACCCCGCAAAGGTGTAACAGAAGACATAAGTATGAACATGTCAGTTCTACATGACAAGTGCAGAAAGACAGCAATTAAAGGTACAGAATGGCGTATGAGGAACAGGTTAACAAAATTCACAATTTGACCAATTTTATGGTAGGCCTAGCTCAGGAAGTTGTTTAACTCTTTCCTCAAAGAGTATTTTATAGTTATGACTTCATTTCAAGAAAAGATGGCAGTAGGTAAGGCAATTCAAGGATGGAGAAATTGTGAGGTACGGGCACTGAAAATCCTAGGGCAGGGCAGGTGCATTTAAAACTGTAAGGCAGGGGTACAGAAAATACTGCAGCAGGTGCACGGACAATTATAAGGTACAAACACTGAGATTGTAGGGCAAGGACACTGAATATTGTTGGGCAAGTCATGGAGCAGAGGAACATAAATTTGTAAGGCAGAGGCACAGAAAATTGTAAAATAGGGACACAGAAAACTGTATGTTAGGGGCACTAGATATGAGGGGTAGGAAAATTAAAAATCATGGAGCAGAGGTACAGAAAATGGTAGGGCAGGGGAACAGAAAATTGTAGGGTAGCGGCACTTGAAATGTAAGGCAGAGATATTAATAAATTAATAGTAAAAATACTATTTTTAAACAAGCTTTTATTTAAATGCTCTAAAAAGACAAAAATAAACTTCAAATTAAATCAAATCCATCAACTTATAACAATATACAAAGCTTGTCGCTAGATGAACCCATTTTATACAAACATATATTTTTCATTAGAATTACTTATGTCAAGTTCAAGTTACATATTGTATTCCAGTTTATCTACACAGGCAAATCTCGCGACAAGTTTTTATATCATTTAAATTGTATAATGTATGAAATTTACGGATTTGATTTTATTTAAAGTTTATTTTGTTATTTGTAGAGCATTTAAATAAAAGCTTGTTTTTACAAATATTTTTTTACTATTACTTTATTTTTTAGTTATTTTTTCATGTTGTACCCACAAGTACCAAAGAAATATCCCAGAGCTTCGTTCAGAAGGGTATGAGCTAATCTAATACACAACAGGGTTCGCCCCAGTGCCCTGAGGTGGTACGTTCATGACATCATGTTTGATACGTCCTGATGCTACTCAGTCCTCAGCATGGCCTCTCCTTGACTTTGGTGCTTGGAGGTATGTGCCACTTATTTCAGCTTGAAGCTTACTTGTGCCAAACAAAACACAGATCCGGGTTTGATTTTGGATTTTTTTCACCACCGTTAGAATTTGCCCAGGGTGTAGGTCAATATTAGTTACGAAATTACTCCGCTAAGTCTTACTGTTTAGCCAGGCAGTAGTACACCATCTCCTCGTGTGACGTCAAAACTAATGGTGTCCATTATGTATGAAAATACATAAAGAATCGTAAACTGTAGTGCTCCTATAAATATACACTTTTAGCAACTCCTGTAACTATTCACTTCTGATACAAAATGAGTAATTTCCGCATTAAAAGTTTTAAATGTTTTTAAGATATTTCATTTTCCCCTAGCTGACTAGGATCAAACTATCAGTGTGTTCAGAGAAAAATTCTATACCCTACTGAACTCTGGCTGTAGTCAACATGGAGTGAACCAAAAGTAAATGTGGACTGTAAAGGGTTTATAGTGGGGATGTACCAATGCTGGTAACTGATACTAAGTATCTGTATGTACAAAAGCCAGAAACACAAGTACTAAAACGTGAGTACCTGTGCTACTGTCTTTTGTACTATACTGATAGCCTAGCGGCCTCTTCCTTTCTTTTACATTACTACACACTCAGTGTTTATTTTCCCGCCATCTTGTGTTCTCGTCCCATTGTTGTTTTACATGTACTATCACGCTTTTCTGTATTTTTATATGTAGATTTCCTACTTACCATCTATTACCTATCATTCCACTGGCTGACTACGTCCAGTACATCATGAGTCAGCCGTGTCTCTTCGCCCTAGGAAGCTGCTCTAAGCAGCGAAACGTCGCGATACACGCTTCTGCGATTATGTGTCGTCCCAATTTTATGTGTATCTGTCAAGTACTAAAACATGAGTACTTGTGCTTCTATCTTTTATACATACAGATAGCCTAGCAGCCTCTTCCTTTCTTTTACATGATACTAAGTATCTGAAAAATCTGTGGCATAGGCTGTTTATCGGTATTATTATTTTCTTCACTTTTTGTTTTTACCGATAAGTACACAGATATGGTATATCTCATGTACAGAAATATTTTTAATTCCAACACATAATTACACCACGATATTGTTTCCGCATATTTTGAAAAAAAAATCTAAAATGTAGCACAATTTTAATGGTTGAGCATTGTTAGTGAAGAATCCTTGGAAGTGAAGGTAAAAACACTGAAATAATGTTAAAGAAAAATCCTAAGCTGTTGTAACATTAGCCAGTAGATTGCTGCTTTTGTTACTTCAGGCCACAAATTTTTTATTTTTTGTTTTTAAATATACTTTGTTATGAAATTTTTTAAAATGTTTGTCACTTGTGGACAGTATTTTTAAGAAATGTTCTTGGTAATTTTGCAATTGAATGCATAAATAGGTACGTAAGAACATTAATATAGTACACGAAACGTCATAAAATTTAAGAATTAATGTGTTACATGTGTTGTTACAGATCCATTCACTTTCACCACTGGTACACAAATGCAGAAATAGGTACTGGCATCTTTATCTGTGAGCATCAATTAAGTTTCAAGGTATCGGTATTGGTAAAACGTGGTACCGGTGCATCCCTAGCTTCAAGTAAAATTTTCTATCTAGAGTGACCTGTAAGCATGAGGTGAACCCATTCTGAACATAAGTGTAGCACAGTTTATTGTAAACTATCCAGCATCAATTTTTAAACTATATTACATACTGTAAAATAAATTTAAGAAACTTTATAATCTATTGAATTAAACGCACCTCTCTATTGAGGTAGGTGTGGTAAATTGTTTGTGCTACCTCCAATCGTTTCTCATCAGACTCCACTTCATACTTTTCCTGAAAGAATAAAATGCCATTTCCTTCAATGTCTTCAATGCACAAACACTACACATGCTCTAAATAATAATGTGTCAAGACTATGCACTTTATTACACCAGATGTATGGAATTTGTCACGTAGCAAGACATACTCTGTACTAACTCAAATACAAGGAAAATTCAAAATCAGCAAAAAAAGCACCTTGCTCCACAAATAAACAGTTAGAAAGAAAAACTCTGACCAATTTATGGATGGAACTTATATGTAAGTGTTAATTAACAGAGGTTTACGGCATTAGTCAGGGCTGCTGAAAGAGGGAGGCAAAAGTGTACAGAGCCACAAGCTAAAAGAGGCCAAACAAAATCCTACATATACTAGGCCTGAAATTTCTGTTGTCAGCCCTGCATTTAGTTACAAAGGTTGTTAGTAAGTACCTTCAACACATCTGCACAAACGAAACAAAATATTTTACAATGAAAGAAAAATGTAAAAAGCTCCACTGAAAACTAAAGGCAAAAATTTTTGTAACAAGTGTATTCCAAGTATCAGTACACAAGATTATTTATATGTTTTTAATCACAGGGAGAATATTATTTATAGAATGTATCAAAAAAATTAAAGTACATAATTTGAATCCATTGGTGCATGTATGTGTGTGTACTCGTGTATAATAAAAAGACTTAAGTATATTTAACTAGTGAACATAAAATTTATTTAAAAAAACTTCAACCTATTCCACAAAAACTGCAATAAACATGCTTGCCACATATAAAACTAACAAATAATTTTAAAATGTTATGTTTGGATGTCATCACACAGTTGACAATTCTCAGGGGTGCTGAATTCTCGTAACAGGGAGACAAACTAGTATTTGTCTTCTGTCAGGCTATGTTTTACTTGAATTCAAGTTACAAACTGTATAATCACTTCAAAAGTATCTTTGGCAGCTGAACAAGGCTGGACACCAATGTTGAATAGTTTATTTGCTCTGTAGAAAATCTCAAGTCTTAGATGGATCTTAGAAGAATTTATTGCCTCAACATGCAGTTTTTTTTTTCTATTTGTGTCAGAGGAAAACTGTAAAATATACTTTTTGAATTTTCTAATTAAGACTAGGTCTCACATGCAATAGTGTTTCTTTTGCTAGCTTTTTACATTAACCTTAGAACTTACAGTAAAAAAAACTAGCAGCAAACTGTTACTTCAGAAAATAATAAATAAAATTTATATAAGCAGCAATATTAGTACAAAATTCCCTAATTAATGTATATAAACTACAGTGTTACAAGAAAAAGAAAGTTTTTTGCCTAGAAAGTGAATCCTTTAAAAATTTTTTTCACGTGTACTAACAAGAATACGCAACAAAGTGACAAATAGAAAACCAACTCATTGATCTTAAATCACACTTACAGTGACATCCAAAAAAATATTGTACTTGTGGTACTCAGGGCGAACATTCTCGCAGAATTGCCGGAACAACAACCGACCAATGGGCTGCTGGTCCACGACGTAAGAGTACCTTGCATCTGCAGGAAGAAGACATACTTCATCACGAACATGTGATTAGGTAATTGACTACACATGCAATAAAGGCTGTTGCGAAACTCACCAATTTTGTTTCGGAGATCGATGCACTGTGATATGTGAGGGAACTGAAGTATTTTCCTCCATTTTTTACTTTTGCCTTTGTTACTATCTGCACCACCTGCAAAAATTTCTTACCTTAACATGACATACATCTCACCTAAACAAAACTGAAAATTCATTCTAAATAAAAAATAAATCAACCAAAACAAACACTTGCTATTTATATATATTTTCTTATTTCAGTGCATAAAATACACTCACTGTAAGAATTCAGCAAAACTTTAATGACTATTACAATGCCTACTTTGTAAAACAAAACTACTGCCCAACATTTATACTACTGCATACTAGGACGAAATTTTACACACGTAAATTACACACACTAAAAGTTGATCAAAGGATGGAAGAAATGGAAATGTTTTGTTAATACTCTGCAAAACATGGCTTTGTCACTAATCACAGTGCTCCTGATTAAGACCTGCACTCTCAAATGTACTAACACCACAATTGTTGGTAGGTACTGACCCATTTGCCAGTCTTTCTCTTCTGATAAATTAATATTGTGAGTGGTGAGTTCTTTCCTAGAGGTCACGTTACAAAATTATGAAAACCTCTCTCAGCCAACTTAGGCACTAAAATGTTCAATAAATTACACAATTAATGATTTGAAATCAGACAGCAAAACAGATGTACAAATATTCAAAAGAAAATTATTTACACACACTTTTTACTGAGCCAATGAACTCCTTGGAATGTGGTTTATTTTATGTATACATGTTATACACCCATGATTGAAGTTGTACATAAATCTACAAAATTTTTGTCAATGTGTACATTATTATTAACACCTAGCAACTCCAGTGTTTTACTATTAGCGGTATTTCGTTTTGTATGTTATATATCTTTAAATCCATAATCCGTAAGCATGAAACAACGAGATCACTAACTTTAAATTCAACTTGAGTGATGTTTTAATTTGTTAACTTTGGTTGTTATATCATCATGTGTTATAACTATTTTTACATGTTCCATACTTGGAGCATTACAGGCACAGTTGGATACCTGTATTACAAATAAAATGAACACATTATTATAACTGCATGTCACTAGCAATCAGAAGCTTCCATTCAATCAAGCACATGACCGATTCATCATGTCAAAACATTCTCCAACATAGTATTTTCACATTTCACATTATCTACTGGTCTTAAAACATTAAAAGGCATGCCAACCTGATTTAGTGGTGTTACAGTCAGTTAAAAGTACAGAACATAATATTTTATGAAACCACTATACATACACATTCCTGGAGCATTTCCATGGTGGGTAGTCAAATACTTTCAAAACATTATGCATATTAAACACTGTTTTCAGGCACACCAAAATGGCTGAAAAATGTTTCTTTAAATGATTATATTTTAAGATCTTGTATTGATAGATGCAAAATTTCCAGATGGACTTACAACGGACTTTACTGCAAATTTCCCAGTAATAAAATGACAGTGTCACTACTCGAAGTCCCATACCCTCAGTTTCAGCACTCCGCGTATATGAGTAGTGAGGTGCTACGTGTACACGTCAGTGTTGATATTATCATTACTTCACATCCAATATGCGTAACAGCTCCAAGTAGGTAGTACCCTTAATACTTCAATTAATTTATCATAAATAATGAATAAAAATTTGTATACCAGCAGAAAATCATTACACACTTACTACGAACTACATAAGACTAATGGAATGTGCTTGGTTATGCAACTTTCACTAACTACGTGCTTGAACTGAATAATGTGGTTGTATTCCTTATATATAAGTACACTTATTACACTCTAGCAACTAAGCTATAACTGCAATATGTAGAGGTTTACACGATGGTTATAAACAGCATTTTAATACAACAAGAACTACAAAAATTCATTAATGGAGATCTTTGCAGCGGTGCTACAGTTGGCATCATAGAAGCACTCTGGTACCAGACTGTGATAAAACTTACTATCTTAGCCAGCACCTGTGGAATTCCAAAACATGTACCATTAGTTACATTGATAAATCACATGAGTTACATCAGATATATTTTTTGTTACAATAACTCGTACATATTTCTTATTAAGTATAGCACATAAATTTACAACTAATTTAATATCAGGTACAAACATAAAATAATAAATATTAAATTATGCACTTAACTGTGTTCATTTCAGTAATGACAATAAAATACAAGTTGCGAACAAGCACAATTTTTACCATGCCTTTGTTTTTACTTTATGAGAATAACTACCATATAAGAAACAAACTTCTAGATAAGATTTTAAGAAAATAAAAGTATTGAATAAACAGTGATTCAATTGTTATTTGGTTACAGGCCAGAAATGTATTCTCAGACATAACAGCGACGTTAACCACATTAGTATAATAGAGTTGTAGTAACAAATGTGGCAGTTACACTGTTTTCAAAATATTAACTAGTTAACTTTTGTACCTACAAAAAATATTAACAAAACGTCTACATCAACAAACCATTATAAACATTTTAAAATACCCTTCAATATTATAATAATGGGGCATTGACACAATATGCACAAGAATTTTTAAGACATTTAGCAATGTACATAATCACTAATACCATCACAGGAAAAATTTAACAACACTGCAGATAGTGTGACAGTTGGATCACAATGACGCAATGTAACAAACAGCAACAGAAATGAACAGCAAACATACTACGTACTAGTTTTCCTAGATAAATGTAACATGTAAACAGGCATGAACTTACAGTATTTATTCAGCCACAGAATGAGTTACTGGTTGTACACTGAAGACTGTTCTGTGTACATACATGTATTTTTAAAGGTTGTCTTGTAAAAATTATTAATAAAAAAATATTTTATTGCGGCTTTAGAAATTAACTTTACATTTCGAACAGACTATATTATGGACAATGTTATGTTTGTATTTATAAGAGGCAGAACGATACAAAACAAAATTTAAAAAAAAAAATACATAACCTAGGCTTCAATGGTGCTTGGTTTACCACCAATAGCCTACATACGACAGAAGTAATAAGTTTCTAATAACAAAGTTTATACATAGTACCGTAAAAATAGTTTGTTAAATGTAACCAGTTTTTGCCAAGATTGTCCTAAGGCAATAAATGCCATATAACATTTGTGTGTACTTGTGTAAATTTAAATGATTCGTGAACTGAGATGCCTAGTAACTTAACATTTTATTACCTCTTTCGCTGTGGGATAAAAAATGTTAACTATGCCAAAACAGAGTAAAAATTTTTTATAATTATTTCGTGTAAATAGTTTACTTTCAGTTAATTTCAAGAGTGAAACCATGTAATCATTTAGTATTTACAAAAGTAATTTAGTTCTCTTTTCGACTATAGTTGAATGTGGCACACAGCAGATCAAAGTAATCAAGTCAAATAGAAGATTGATACTTGAAAAGTTATAAGTAAGATATCACCATCTAGGCAGTACTGCTGTGTAACTCGCATCTGTCTACATTGGTTACAACGACTCTTCCCTGAAACAACCCTGCAGTGCTCACCATAAAAACAAACATCTTGGCGAAACTTGGGCTCACTCCAGGGAGCTGTATAAACCCACAGTGAAACAAGCCATCTGGACATTCTCCACTACAAGCGGTTCACTTTGGCAGGCAGGACAGCCACCAAGGTAGTTCAGTGAAATACGCTACAGATAAATACTGGACAACTCTATCCTACAAAGGCAACAGTAGGGGGGAAAAAATTTTGTGGCATGAAATGCAACCACAAATATTGTAGCAATAGTTTTTTTTATTATATGATATGACAAAAAAATTATGAAATGAACTGATGAATTTCATTTGTTTAAATTTAAACATCAATTCATATCCGGAAAAAATAAAACCATAGGTCACTGTATTCTTAAAAGGATGATTTCTTAGATTGAATATTTGCTGGCCGAGTTCTCTTACTGCTTCTCATGGTCTTTCACGCCATTAAAATTATCACCTCCACAATTTTACATCAGAATTAGTCCTCGCTGCAGAATTATTCACGCCTAAGCATTTGCCTTCTTCAAGATCATTTGCACAAAACAAAGAAATTTTTCAAAACTTATTTAAATTATTTTTTAATCCCCAAATCAATCTTCATTAACACAAGATGCATCACTTGGTATCAGTGATCCATCAATAAAACATTTCTTGCACCTGTAAAATGAGTAATTCTGAAAAAGCTTGATTGTCAACAGCGTGCGGCCATGCAACAATATGATGAAAATATCTGTTAATTGCACCATTACCTAGAACATTCCTCCTAAATGTGGACTTTTACAGCCTGTCATGGCTCTATTTCCTAAATGTAGAATTATATAGCCCGTCATTACATAATTTTTATATGTACAAACAATTTTTAGTAGAATAAAAAAAACGTATTTAGGTACGCCTATTAGCATCATTATTTGAATTATTAGAAAAATATTTTCAATAACAACCACAGGCATCAATACTGGCTTGAAACCTTGTACACGATGGACAAGCACATGTCTCAGTGCTGTGCCAATAAGGAAGAGTAAATTTGAGGCTGCTAACTATATCTCTGGCCCCTCTTCTTCTTTAACCACACTTACATCATATTTGTAAGAAAAAATGTAGACTATCACACTGAATGCTGTAAAAAATTACACTGAAAGAGTGTTTTTTATTATACTTCACCTTTCTGCCATTACCCCACTCACAGAATAGTTCGCACATCCCTACACCTACACACGTTGACAAGGATGTCTGAAAATGTAGGAGGGGAAGGGAGAGTGAAGGAATGCAGGAAAATGTTTTGCATCATTAACACTGTGTCCATTATGCTATAACTTGGTATTTTTAGTTATGTGCAAAGTAGTCAAAGATCCTTTGAATGCCAATGAGTCCAATACAGGATGTCTCATAACACACCAGTGCTACTTAAAGAGAATGTAGTAAACAGAAAATGAAAACTTAAGTGTACATATACTATGTTTCCATGTCGTTTTCAAATCAATTTCAAAACACTTACAGTTTTGAAAACGTTCATGGAAATGGGATTCAAATCGATTTGAGTCTCAATGCCGTTACACCAAAATTTGGGATTGTATCGGATTGAGACAGGCGTAAAATGTCATGGAAATGCGGATTGTACTGAGAATGAATTGAAAGTAAACAAACACACATTCGGCACTTGTTTCAGCATTCAGATTATATGTTGACAGGTGCAAATGAAATAGACTGAATAAAAATTATCATACGATCATGAGTAAAAATAATATTCTTGTATCCATTTCGTCTTCTTTAGCAATTTAATGTGTAGCCAAAATAAAAATAAACAGATTGCTTTGTAGAATTATTAATTTCATGTCAGCAAATGTAAATTTCAAATTGCACCAACATTATCACACACAAATTTGACAAGTGAACTGAAATCTATTTCAATTGGATCCAAAGTTTGCATGTAGATGGTTATCGTACTCAGTCGGAATTCAATTCTTGATTAGTTCTCAAAACAATATGAAAACATAGTAATTAACTGTATTAACTTACATACTAAGTACAGTATGTGCATGTCAAAGTTTGGCTGTTGTATACCAACACCCTGAGATTATCTCACAAAAAATTAGATTAAAAATATAGCCATTAAGACGGATATGTTATCCCATATATGGGGTCTTTTGTGCCTAATGCAGCATTCTAGATAGCTACGATTTGGACAGAATCTGTAATGGTAAGGTAACGTGTGTTCTTCAAATCTTGTAGACAGCGAGGTCATTGGAGATTGTGTGACAACTATATACAAAGGCAGGAACTGGGAGAGAAATCAGTCACAACCTTTGTTAAGGAGCCATCTCAGTACGCACCTGGAGTGATTTACAGAAACCATGGAAAAGTGAAATCAAGAAAGCCAGAACTGGGAATCAAACACAGGTCCTTTCAAATGTGTGTCCAACATGTTAATATTGCACCAACTTGTTAGTCAAATCTGTAAGGTAATACCTATTGCAACGAATTTAAACTCTCATTTTCAAGAGGCCATTCATTTTACCATGACTGAATATACTTACCTGTCTACATCATGTTCTATGTATGGTACTATACCCTTCGTGCAATGCCAGTTCATTTAGATATCACTGGTGAATTCCAATTATTTTGTTTGCTGTTTCAACCTCAGCATACAGTAAGATCTGCCATGTCAGCTGTTACAACCTCATTTAAATTTAACATCATTAATAAATGTCTGATCATTGTTCTCAACTAAATCAGCACCCTCTAGCAACAATGTTCTTTTTGTGGTACAAATGAATAATTAACACTATCAACAAAAAAAAAAAGAATTTTTGGGTGTTTATGTAAAGATGCATAGGCCCTAGTAATAATAAAATTTAAGTAAAAAAAAAAAGACATGTTGGGCTCTTAAGCATTTGCCCTCTCTGTCCTTTCCTCTCCCTTTTGTTGGCAGCTCTTTAATAAATTATATGTCTCTTGTTTATATAGCAAAGCATGTTTCAGCATGTCCTTAAAAAAAATTTGTTTCCATTTGCAACAAAACTGTAAAAATATTACACTAACAATACAAAATTTGTCCACACCAACGCACACATCTAAATGATACCTGATAAAAAATTGCTCTACCAAAAATTCAGAATGGGTAAACATTCTGGAGAAACCAATAATTCCAGAAACAAAATTTTCCTAACTTAACACTGCAAGGATGATTTTCTAAGAACCAAGAAAGCAACTGCCCTGTTTCCAGCGTAACATGTAGCAAGGACAAGCCGGTAGAAGTTAGCATTTGCTGCAGGTTTTTGACGAGCTGGCAACGAGGCTTTGCCGCCAGTCAGATGAAGCCTGGATTGATCATTATTGTCTCTGAGCTCTTACACTTGTAGTAAATTATAATATCCAGTGAGTGTGTGTTTAAATATTTGTTCACTTGCTAGAAAAAGTCTGAGATTCGTTGCCGTTCTTTAGTTTAAAGAAAAAGAGAAAAAGAATATTTACATATATTTTGCAAAAAATGTTCCAGTATTATTTGCAGTTCTACATTTTAACAACCCTTTTTTATGATTTTATAATTCTCTCCTGCAGGTCGCTAGTTTTATATTGTCACTGTGTAACAGCTTGCACTGTCTAAATCATTCAAAGATTAGGCTTTTTAACATCTTTCCCATTATTTTGTGTAATTCAACCACAGGATCAGATATTCCTATTTCTTTAGACAAGGAAACATGACAACCACAGCTCAACGATGGCTCAATGTGACTTTACATGCTTCAAAAATAGAAATAGCATTAAAATAATGTATAACCCCACATTTCAAAATAAAATAACTGATTCCATTATGGTTTTTCAATATAGACACAACTTACGCACTGTTCAAGTAAGCCAAATTTCACCCCAAACTTGAGCAGTCAAAAAATTTTCATGCTAAATACAGAACACAAATTGTTCATAACCTCAATGGTAACATTTTCTAAAGCATGTATTACTGTAGGGCCTATTCTTACAAATGATGATAACCTGTTTCAGATCAAACATGTCACACAAAAGTACAGCTTAAAATTTAATTCATTAAGTTTAAAGTGTGAATCGTTAAGGGCGCAGGGTACAACAATTTTCATCATCATGTTTTAATTTTTATATTTGTACAACTTTTTTTTCTTATTCTAGACACAAAATGTCGTGTTAAAGTCAAAATTTGCATGTTTCCGTTTTAAGGACGACACTAAACATGACTCGCTTGCCAAACTGAAAAAATTCACAGTGAATAACAATGTTGTAGGTTACAAGTTCAGCTATGTTAAACCACAAAATTAAACATTTTTATATTTCAAAAAAATATTTTCATTTTTTAAATTTTTATTTTAAATTTTAGCATTTATATTTACATACACAAAAATTTATTTTGTGGTTTAGCATAGCTGAACTTGTAGCCTACAACATCGTTATTTACTGTGAATTTTTTCAGTTTGGTATGTCAGTTGGTTTTAGTGTCGTCTTTAAAACGGAAACATGCAAACTTTTACTTTAACAAGCCATTACACAAAAACTATGATCGATATAAAAATTTCATTTTAGCAAAATTTAGTCACATTTTATGTCTAAAATAAGAAAAAAAATCTTATACAAATAAAAAATTAAAATATGGTGTGTTGTACACTGCACCTTAAATCAAAATGTATGCTCATCTAGAAAAAAAATCTAGCAAAAGATGAAAATAACATGCCTAAGTTCACTACAAAGACAAAGAAGCCTAACTAAAACTAAACATAAAATTTCACTATCAGCTATGATTCTAAAAGAAAAGCTTACATTTTCTGGAATATAAATAACTGACAATAAAGAAAGGAAAAATTCACTAGTTCAACTAATTACATGTTATAATCCACTGTCCAATGTTTACTCAGCCACATCTATTTTTTCATTGTCTGCTGTTCCGAGTACGGTAGCAGCTAATGGACAAATGTTCAAAGCTTAAGGGCTTGTTCCCGAGTTTTTTTCAGACATGTGCCAATAACTCAAATATTTTTTAACCAAAAGTTTTGAAAAATTTGAGTCAATGTGCAATCACACGATGCACAATACTGTGGACGCATTTTTTAAAGTAATGTACCATTCGCCAGCAAAAAAATAATTTCCTTAATTTTTGCTTATTTTCACGATGAAAAACGTGGTACTTTGGGTAATGAAATCTAAAAAAACCGTTCAGTATAATTCTACAAAAAAATTCAGCTACAAATTATAACATATAAGCGTCAAAAATTGTGCAGCGAAATTTTGATATGAGTATTAGGTAGCAATTAAAAAAATATTTTCGAAATCACTGCAAAACTCCGTAACAAGGCCTTAAGAGTGTGTGGTAGATAAATAAACTGTGAATACATCAATTGATTTCTACACTTTTTTCGAAGCCATTATGGAAAATATACTCAATGACAATCCTAGATAACGGTATTTGCCAACTTTATGGGTAAATATTTATCCAAAATTACTAATTAATTACGCATGATCTCTTGCGCCGCAGTTAAATGCGTGAGGTTCCGGCGTAAGAGATTGTGCCTCAGAAGTTCCTAACACTGGAAACAATTCTGTTTAAAACGTTCGCTAAAACTATTGTCTAGGATTGCTATTGTTTAATTTTCGCAAATTGGCTTCGAGAAACCAACAGTTATAGATTAATGCTTTTAGCGTTGAATTATGTACCACGCCCTCTTAAAGAGGTTTTCACAATAGAGCGACGAGTGTCCGCCAATCAGAGCCTGGATGTTAGCTACGGGCGTCGAGAACATTGCACAAGCGGCTGACGGATTTGACGCTCATCACTGGCGACGGACATAAAGAAGAAAGTTGTTCATATTTTAACACTCATGCAAACTATTTTTCAAGTTAGAAAAAGTTAAATTCAATTTTATGACAGTAAAATTATATTAAAATACAGGTATTTGTGTAAAGTAATGTAATTTATTGCATACGTTCGTGGAAAACTAACTAATATTATAATTGCCTTACTTAATTTTTCTTTAGAAAATTTAACCGCTTTTGTCTGTTTGATAATTATTTACTTAAATAGATGCGAGCATAAACCAATTATAATCTATTTATTTTTTGTTCACTTTTCTTCAAAATATGTTTACAATTACACAGTTATTTTTCAAAAAAAAAAAAAATGGAAGCACAAATTTGTGTTGCCAGCTGCCGATGATATTTCATTGTTTTATTATGAACACACAGCAGGAATTATACTCCATCCATTCTAAGGTTGCAGCTAATTCATTCAAGTAAATGGCAATTAAATTTTTGCACAGGGTAAATTTACTTTGAAATATTGAAAAAAAGACAAGGTAACTGTGTTACGACACACTCATTATGTGAGGGATCAAGATATAATTCAATTGATGTGGTTTATTTCGTTAGCAATTTGTATTTCTGCTGCAACCTTAGAGTGGACAGAGTATAGTCGCTGGCAGCAAGCGTTGGTCGTATCGCGCCGCTGTGTTGTGAAAACCGCTTAAGTGTGTTCAAGTGGGGAAAAATTACAATTTTATATTTGTATAAAAAGGGTTAATTTTAGAAATTACTTGGGAGTATATTTTCCTCTTAAGAAATAATTAGAAGAAAAAAAACAGGTCACCAGTTTTCCAATAATGACAATTCAAAGTAAAAACTGGGATATTTTTACTTTAAACAAAACTTGAAAAGCAGTGAACATAATGAAATGTAAAAACTCACATAAAAGCTACATGTCACAGTCTACAGCTTGAAGCATATAAAAACCTATTACAGAAAAATTTTTGTAGGCCTATTTAAAAAAAATTTCAAAAATCTGATTAATTTTTGATACTTTTAACATTTTTTTTTTTTATATAAATTGCTAACTATTTTGTAACCGTTTCTAGATACTTCAAGCCATAGACCATGACACGTAGTTTTGATGTGATTTTTTTCATTTCATTATGATTATTGGTTTTTCAAGTTTTGTATGAAGTAAAAATATGCAAATTTTGACTTTGAAATGCTGGCTCAGCTATGTAATTATTTTTTTTCGTAAGAGGTAAATGTACTCTGAAGTAATGTTAACAAAATTAACCCTACTTTACACAAACACATAATTATAATTTTTTCGCACTTGAACACCCTTAAGTATACACAGGACAGTGGATTCTAGCACGCAGGGCATTGAACTCACGAAACATTCCTTTGCTAATTAATAACCGTAGTGCATTTAAAAATTATATACATAAGGTGTTATGTTTACTTAGTGGCTCATTAGAATATGACCCCACTGTAAAGTTGTAGCCAGGCCAACAAAAAACGCACGTCTTTACCACAAGCTGAGCATCAGCACAGATCAAGTTAACATCCCACGAAAGTAATGTAGGTTACTGCAAAACTTTCCTTCACACTGTCTGCTGTGTCAAAAGCAAGCTGCTTCACAAAGATGACAGACAATGGATCTTTTGAAGGTCGTAACTGACACCTCACATCAGCCTTTGACGACATGTCTAAGCTGTGACTCGACTTCACTAAATAGTAGCATGACTCTATGAACAAACTTCAAATAACTTAAGTTTAAATAATACTCTCCCCTCCATAGCCAGCATAAGTCTAAATGAGTTACTCGTACCATGACTTTAACATGTTAATCAACTATAAATTTATTTCCTTACATTTATATTATGCCTCAATATGTCTTATTCAAGTACCCACATGGGTAGTGGGTCTACTTAGGCCTACCTAACATGCTTTCATGCCTTTTAATAAAACATAACAAAATACTTTTCTTAATAACATACCATCACGTCCAAAAAAATTATGCTTCTATAAACTTTGAAACTTCTACTAGGCTTGCATACGTTTTCATGACAACAACAAATAGATTTCAAAACACTTACCTACCAAAATTTGGTTGTGTAAATGGGATTCAAACTATATTCAGTCTAAAGGTCTTTACATCAAAAAATTGGGATCACATTGGATTGAGTTGGAGACGAAGTAGTGTGCAGACATTAATTGTAATGAAGATGTATCAGAAACAAATACACACTCTCAGTTAAATTTTTTAACCAGGTCGCTCTATATACACGTTCCTTGTCAGTGGTACACCCAGGGAGAGATTTTGGGTTTAAACCCCCACCCCACCCATGAAAATGTGTAAAAATGTTTCAAATAATGTTTTTTTTTTTAAGATAAGACTTAATTTTACCGCCTTATTTCCACTAGGCCTAGTTACATAAATTTAACTGCAAGGGTTTAATTGCTAAATCATCCAACAAAACTTTGGCAGGGATGGTCGAAGACAACCCTACACCCACCCTTTACCGTCATATAACATACTTTACAGAAACTGCTTAAATAAAACCACTTTGAACATTGAAATCCAAATTTTCCTCGGGGAGGAACCCCAGACACCCCGTTTTATTACAAGGATCGGTGTTACTCATAACGTTCCCAGGTTTGGGATCCTGATACTTGCAAGTTTTAACTTATGTGTAGCAAAATGCAACATGCCAAACTGTCTACAGTCAACAATACAGTGTGTTACGGGGTATATATCAAGTTTAGCTACTCATCGTGTACCGGCCAAACTACTGATTTTAGGCTTATAGTTTATTGATCAAAAATGTTTCTTGTGACGTTCTAAGTATTCCTATGTAAAAAAAAAAATTTGTTAGGTTAGTTTAGGTTATTAGGTTAGTTTAAGTTAGTTTAGGTTAGTTTTTATTTATTTATTTATTTAAAATCATTCTATAGGACCCCATATATGACAAAATCATAGGGGTGTAGAACTTGTCAGAAAACATAGGTTAACATATATTATTTACATCTTATGCATAACAGGAAATTACAACTTACAAATATACCATAGCTGTACATTCCATATGGTAATTTGAATTCTGGCTCACTGAATTTACAATA
>PNEQ01089371.1:0-19753 GCA_003012365.1 Medauroidea extradentata | reverse complement strand
TCATATCGTCGTACCAGGTCTAAGCAGAACTGCACAAACGTGAAAGGTAAGTACTCATTTCATAAAACAAGCCCTCCACATATCTCTGCTCAATAACAGACATTGTTATAATTTCGATGTAGAAATGAAACCAATATGCGTAAAAATAACAAACGTGACGGGAGACAAATGAGATGCAGGTCGACCATTGCGTCTCAGTGTGTTACCGCCTGAGCCACATTGGTCCATCTGCTTCTTTAGTTTTTATAGTTAATTTTGATAGTCGTATGTCCGGCTGGTTGACGGGTATAGATAGGAGACGCTCCTGTTAAGTTTGGAGGATGCGCGAGGATTAGTATTTTCATGCAGCCTTGATAAGGGGTGATTACTTGTCTCTCGGGTTGTGAGTTAGGTTTACTACACACTAAAAAATAGTTTGTAAATTTACCAGACGTGCGTACAGGAGCGCTAAGAAAGTAGGTATGGTAGAATAGTTTCCCAGACATCTATGGTAACACTCCTAAACCTAATTATAAAACAGTCAAATGCATACTAAAGTTACCAGACTTGTATTGTAACATTTGTAAACGTTTGCATATTTACAAGACAGAAGTATGGTAACTGTCCCATACTGCGTCTGGAATAATAACTTCCTAAATACTCGAGGAAGATTTTTACAGTGTATGTAAGCCTCAATGTATATTTTTTGTAAATTCAGTCTTTAGTCTAGAACGCCAGGAGTGTAATTCAGAATTATCTGTAAAGTCTGAGCTTCCCTGGTTAAAGTGCTAAATATTAGACTAATAAGTAGAGAGGACGATATATCGCGGGAAAACTTGACTGTTTGCTGGGATACAACGTACGTTCAGTTTACCAGAAGATGACTGGCTTTCATTGCTATGTGGAGCTGTTGCCCTATTTGACTGAGCCAATAAGAATCCCGCTGTTGTAATATTTGATGCCTATTATTGGTTTGCATACATCTACGTTGTGTCAGATGTATATCACCTAATAATGTGTTTTGTAATTAACTACAGCGTTTTCAAGGGTATGTTGGCACTAAACATTTTCATTATATATCATCCTCTCTACTAATTATTTATTTGTTTTATTCTTATTAATTTAATATCTGGTTAAGTTAATGTTACTTCAACCCCAAATATCCTGTCTACAGTTTTTGTAAATGTTTTTTTTTATCAAATGTAACATTTCTCAAACTCCTTTTTCTAGGCGTGACTTCCTTTAAGTTCTTGGAATGTCTTAGAAACAAATGTGTTAGTGTTTAGTAACTAAATTCCTACATTCCTATCACCTATACAAGGCGAGGCTAATATAAAACCTCGCGTGGTAAATTTAAATGTAAATATTCTCGCAGTACTACTGCTTGAGCTGTAGGTCTTGTTACAAAGCGAGTCTTGAAAATGTAATGCTTTATGGTTTTTAGTAGTCTTTATCGCAATACCACTCCGTAATTAAATGAATTAAAAATAATATTTAGTTGGATATAATTTAGTATACACGTCTTTATCGGTAAAAATAAATGCAATTAGCAAATTATCATTACACGCATGTTAAAAAAATATATTCAATGCGTCTGAATATTTTTCCCTCTAAACATGAATAACATGAAGTATGGAAAGGTCAAGCACTCTAGGTTAGCTAGCGTGGTAAAAAGCTGCAATTTCGAATAGAGCTTTCGGATTTCAGGGGATAGTTTCACTGAAGTGTAAGTAAGATATAACCGTAAAGTCTAGAGGCACGAGTAGGCTATACCATTTTGATGATATCTGAAACAGGGAATGGGGGGAGCTACGCAACCGTTACTTCCTTTCGCATCCCCGTTCAGAAAGGAGAAAAAATGGCGAGATCACAAGGACATCATTCCCTTTGTGGTGTGGAAAGTTGGAAAATACAGGACGATATAAAGTGAAATAAATTTTTACGTTCAGATGGGAAAGAAGTGCTTCTTTTTTTTTCCTGTGTAAGTCGTTATCACGTTATGTTCTACCTCCCTCCCTGATCTCACAATGGACTCTCCCGGGCCATCGTATCGGGCAGCCAAGTGCAGCGGCGCGCGAGATATGATCCACAGCGATTCTTGACCGAGCGCTGTTAATGACTTCCTATCGGGGCCAACCCCTATTGTTCGGCCGTAGAAGGGTAGGGGTGCTGTGCGACCACGACCCACCGCGAGGAATTCGAAAGGGGAGAGAGAGTTGAAATAGGGGTGCAAGGCTATATTTCACACGTCAAATAATTTCAACTGATCGTCCACTCCACCCCTAGAAACGTGCTTTTACTGAATTTATTTGCATTCAGAGTGGACAGAGAAACATCTGAAAAAAAAAAAAATTAAATGTAGCTCAAGTAATCCTGTGTTGGATTCGTCATTCGCAAAAAAAAAAAAAAAAAAGTGAATTTATCTTTTAAATTTTGGTATTTTGGAATTGCCTTCGCATCGATTTCTTGCCCACACTGGTTGCAACATAAAAGACGATATTACAACAAGTATTTCAAGTATATCATCGAATCTCTCAACATAAACCACTACTCCACATATAACATGAAAGCAAGTGTTGCCGAGAGGTTCAACAGGACTCTGAAGGCTAAGACATGGGGTTTATTTCAGTTCGTATTGTTCTTACATGTAGAGGATTTCATCTCTGACCACAACAACAAGGTTCGCAGAACAATCAAGACTAAGCCCAAAGATGTGAAGGATGACAACTCCGTACACATACTGCGTACAACAGAATCAAGACGGTGGATCTTTCGCGAAGACATTTCAAAGTAGGCGACAGTGTGAATGTGAACAAATACAAAAAAGTGTTCATAAATGGTTACACCCCTAACTGGTCCACAGAACTATTCAAGGTTGCAGCAATTCACGAAACCAACCTTCGAACTAATCTACAGGAAGACGATAAAGCAAATCGCATTCGAGAAGCATTTTATAGCCAAGAACGGTCGAAGGCAAAGTACCCAAATATTTACCTGGTCGAGAATGTGCTGAAGATAAATTGCAAATGTTTTGTTAGAGTTCGATTCTCGCCATTACACTTGGACATATGTAACATATTTGGTTTTAAAAATGCATGCAACCGTTAAAAATCTTATAATTTTTAACCTTAAACTTAATTTTTTGTATGTAAATCTATTTGTCTCATTCTTCAAAAGGCAAACTTCGAGGAAAAATGAGAAATTTTGAAGGAAAATGGCCGCGAAGATTGCCGCTGTAACATAATCTAAGATAGAGGTGGTGGTCACAGCTCCAGTCAAGGAAACTCTAAATATAATAATTTATTTTTTAGTTTGAAATGACTTACAGGTTAAGAAGTAGAAGAAAATAATGCTAAATCAAGGCTTTTAAAGCTTTGAATTTGAACTGACTCACTGATTAAAAAAGGCTTGGACAAAAAATTAACACACATTTTTTAATTAATTGAGTTTTAACCAGAATTCGTGTTAGAGAATAGAAAGGAAAATAAATAATTTTTAAAATAAATTTTGAGCTTGAACCAGTCTATATTATAAATGATAAGGAAAATGGTAACTCAAAATTTAAGGCAAACTAAAATTTTTAGTTTACACCAGCTTTGCTATATTACTATTTACTATGACATTAAATCGATTTATTCGTATTGTATGTATATGTATACATATATATGTATATACGTTTTAAACATTCTATAACCACTAATTTAAATTTCTATCGACTGAGCAACTAAATTTATAATACATGCCAGCAGAATGTGACACTCCCCACCCCCTCCCTGCCACAGTGTTTCTGCCCACAACACAGATTTGCCCTACAGATAAAAATGTCATCAGAAAATTGCATTACGTTGGCCAGTAAATGCATATATATTACAATTAGAGGACGAATGAAGCCACGGACAAGGCTATAGAAGAACTTGGCCACGGGCGGTTCTAAGTATCTAACAATAAAATTCCTTTATCCTTGTTGGTGCAGTGGTCTACGGAGTGTTTTCCACTAATTGGTTGGATTTTACTAAAGGCCAGTATACATTTTAAGGCAATAATTTTAACCATCAATGAAGACATACTTAACTTATTTACATGCAGCGGAAATATACAAACATATTGGAAATATAAATTAAGTAGGGCATTTGCCATTATATTTACTATATAGGAACTTTGTTGAAAACACCAGAGAAATAAATCAAACTTGGCTGTCACTTGTTGATGCGAGACGGCAGTATTTACGGCCGTTGGAAATACAATTCAGAACTAGCCGTTGCCTCGGCAAATGAAACAACTACCGCGCGACAGTGTTGCACGTTTGGTAGGGACGCGTCAAGCAGACCAGGATTGATGGCCGTTACCAGCTCACGTTTGCCCTTCTTCCACTCCCGCGCCACGTGTTTTTATTTTACGGCAGCCGAGCGGCTGATATACGACGACGGGTTATTGGCTGTCGCAGGGCAGCTCGCAGAGGCGAGAGTCACTCCTGGACGCCCAAATGGACGGCCCCGTCCACTTAACTGTTGTACCGAGCGAGGTGGCGCAACTGTAAAACATTGGACTCGCGTTTTAGAGGATCAGGGTTCGAACCTCGCCTCCGGCGACCCTGATTTCGGTTTTCAATGGGGCCGTGGTTGTCGCAGTGGCTAGAACACTCACCTCCCACCCAGGCGATCTGGATCTCATTCCCGGCGGGGGTTGGTCCCCGGATTTTTGCATGTGAGAATCGTACTGGACGATGCCATTGGTCAGCGGGTTTTCTCGAGGAACTCCAGTTTCTGCCGTTTCTTCATTCCGGCGTTGCTCCATACTCACGTCATGTCATCCCTCACCAGCACTTAAGACAGAGATATTAAGTGTTGGCCAAAATATCTTCAATCTTCAATAGATCGGGTTTCCGCTGTTTCCCGAAACCGTCCTAGGGATGGTTTCTTAATGTAAATCGTGGCCGACCACTTTCCTAGCCCCTACCCTTGTGTAAATTAGCGTATAACCGTCTGTAATGACCTCGCTGTCAACGAGACATTTAAACCCAATAAAAATAGTTGTCATCCACCCGGGTCGTCTGCGGTGCGTATTTATAAAATGTTATTTTTCTGGGAGCAGCCAGTTTCTATCGAGGTGAACATAAAGAAATATTAAATAAAATACACATGATATAAATTAATATTTTCACTAATAAGTATGTACAATTAATATTAGTCATGGTATTTCTCACTCAAATACAATCAAACGATGTTTTGACTATCTTGCAAAAGAATCCTCAAAGTGCTCAAAATTGCTTATTTCCAGAACTTCTCATTGGTAACAACCGTACCTCATCCTTGCAGTTCTGACCTGCTCAAACATCCCTCAGATGCAAATCTTCTAGCAGCACTACCGTTGTTCCCGCGTCGCTCCTTGCCGCCGCCGCCGTCCGTGTTGCAGTCTCTGTCTCGAGCGCCGTCGCTAAACATCGCTTCTCCAGTACTTCGGAGCACAGACTGACCTCTAAAAAAATCACTTCCCGCTTGGTCACCACGATCTCTGTTTACATCCTGCCACATACACCATCTATATCGTTCATCCAGCTTCACGACGACACAAGCCGTTCCCTAAGGTTCCAGGTGTTATGACAAGCTTTCATGGCCTTCCTGGGGAGCCGCGAGTGCACACACTCTAATGGAGTCTGACCAGGATCCAGCCATCCATGCTGATGTGACAGAGGACGGCAGGGAGATGGAAGGTGGTACATCACTTGTCGTGCGCGAGGTCGGAGGCTGTCTCGTTACAATATCAATATTTGTACTTTATTCCTGTGCCTCTACATTTGAATAAGCCATGCATTAACTATCGATACAAAATGCGCACAATGCAAATGACCGCCACAAAAATTTAATTCATGAGCACAAGTAAAATATATAAAATAGCCCTATCATTAAACAGCCAAAATAATTAATACTGCATAGTAACTAAATACCTTACAAATTTCAAGCTAAAACTCAATTTTAAAATTTTGACGAATTAATATAAAAATAGTGTCATAAGTAAAAACTCAAGTTTTTGTTTTCAAGGCAAACAAATTCAAACAGAAGCTAAGTAATTGTTTCTAAGATGATTTTCAATTTTAGTCTGGGCCAATCACTGTTCGAGAATTCTGAAACTGACTTCACTGCAATTTCATCTTCGTCACACAGTGCCACATATCCAATCCACAGTGAGCTGAAGAAAATGTGTTATTGCTTATCTTTTTCAAAGCGAACATTTATACCATAGTGATAAGGTATGACGCCCATATCATTGTACTCTTATGATAAAACACTCGAGTTTATCCAGTTTCTACTCGCAACACGCAAGTACTTACTCCGTGATTTTTAAAGTTGTTTAGTAATTGAATCGTTCATTTGAGAAAGGCACTAAGTCAAAATCGGCCATTTTTGGGTTTTAATAATAATAAAGAATATGGCCAATCCCAATCGTTTGGCGATGAAAAGAATTAAGTCAGTCTACTGCATATGGGAGAAACAGCGTATAGCGTATAGACATTGATGATATTCCATAGAACGGCACTAAGTCACCGACTTAATTCCTTTCACCACAGACCTGTTCCTAAAATGTTACATAGGTGTTGTGTTGTTTTACATGAGTTATAGTGTGGAAAATATTTTCGCAGGTATCCGACTGCTACAAACAAAAACAATGATTTTAATATGGTCGGTTTTCTGCTTATCTTGATTATGACGTTGTAAACGTAATAATTATGACCATGTTTATGTAATTTATAAGCATTAATATCAAATAACATTACCACAAACTATTATAAACCTGTTAATTTGATTTCTTTACCTAGAAGAATTGGTATTGCTATATGTTTAGTGGAGAAAGGAACTAAGTCAAATATAATAATGTTAGTTTGTATTCAATTCTAACAGTGTCCTTAATTGTAAAATAAATTGATAAATACTTTTGTTCAAGCGTATAGAAATGATTTAATTTTTTTTGCTCTCCTGTAAAGTAGCCATTTTTGACTTAGTGCCTTTCTCAAATGCACGATTCAATTCGTTTTTGCATAGTGTTCCAACAACTGAATCGGTACTTTGGGCAGTTACTAATTTTTTGTTCAATTCACCTGAGATGTTTCTTCAGAACTGGTTGGAGTTAAGTTGTAGGAACTTATGCAGAGAGTAAGTTTATTTTGAGAATACCATACCGGGTGTAAGGCGAATTTCCGTACTTAAAAAAATAATAAAATAAGTAAAACAGAAGCCCAGAAAAGAGCTTTATACAAGTTTTAGTTACACAGCCAACCTTGACGGTTAACAACTAAGCTCCAGTAAACTGTGGATTATGTGTAGAGTAACCGAATTTTGATTCAAAGAATTATTGCTCCGACTTTATTCAATGTCTTACACGCACCTCTGCAGCTCGGCTTCGTGGGCAGTGATTGGATGTTTTAACTATCGCTTTCTTGGGGTTTTACCCGAAAATCACAGACGTCTGGTGTCGCAAAAAATTTACTCTCGTCGGCACAGTAAAATTAGCGATGCCTGTGCACAAAGACGCACTGCCAAAAACAATGAAGAAAAGCTGCCGATTGGCACGTAAGACACTGAAAGAAGTTGCTATAAAATGATTTTCTCCAAAAATCATTGGCTCTGGTTATTGGCCGCCCTCTATATATAGGGGTTTATTAATAACGTGAGCACTTTTTACGTCCTAGAAACCTTACTTTTTAACATGAACGAAGCAACTTTAGTAACAACCAAAATGTATATATAGATTGTAGGTACCGCTCTTAAAATTTAACATTTGAAGACACGGTAAATAATAATTTTTTATTACTGTTCCAGACAAGGTGGTCTTCAAAGTGCTAATTTTATAGTGAACCACCTATAGATGCGTGTTTCTTAGACTTCGTAACATGGGCAAACAGGATGCACAAGAGCTCGCTCCCGTTCGCCTTCCGGAATTGTCGAGAGAAGCGACTGCTGTGATTGGTATGCGGACCAGGAGGCCGGAAGAGAGATGACAGCATGTCCTGCTGGATGGAGTCCAGAAGGGATGGGAAGGCGTCAAGGAAGGAGGGGGGATATGTAGCTGTCAGGTGTTGTCTGCCTGCATCACCCCCTCCTCGTCGTAATACTTCCTGAGCCGAGGTCGGACCTCGCACGTAGCAGGTGACTGCACCGAAGAGCGTATGTATGTATCTCCCAGCACCGACGCTTCTGTATTCCTCTCACGCACATCGGCTCCCACGCGGGCCACGACCCGCGACTAAAGCCCTGTGGACTCTACTAACTATGGTTCTCTATTGGCTGATCATTTTCGTCTCTGCGACCGTTCTGCGCACGCCTACTTCCCACTCTTACGAAGTTTAGGTTAGTTGAAGTTAGGTTCAATTATTTGAGATTGGTTTATAACATTAAAAAAAGCTTTGCTGTGTTCAAAGGTCTGCATATTTTGTTTAATTTTAAAATTGCAAATATTCTCTTTGTTTACATAGATAGAATATCGCTACCCTGGACTTTTTTGCGTGCCCATTACGCACTGGCTGGCAGAGCACTTTTAAGGGACCTCCCTAGATAGACTGTGTTTGTGTGTGTGAGGCAGGAGCTGTAAGGTTGCCGTTGTCCGATGTATGTAATTTATTATCGCCTCTCTCCGCGCAAGATGCTTAGCTGGCGTGCAGTGTTTTACTAGTATTCTTTTTTCTATAGGACTTAAAGCGATTACCCCATTTTTTTTTTTAAATCCAGTTCTTATTTTTCCAGATACGGCAGTCTAGAAAAAAACACTTCTGGTAATTTTGACTGGCCCGAAGATGATGTTTCTAATAAACGTGCCAAATTTTTAGAACTATAGCGACAAAGTTTGAAGTGTGATTTTTTTTTTTAGAAGATATACAAATATAATGCGCGTTAAATATTTTCCTCATAAAAAGAGTTGTCGTAACTCGCTGCAACGTATTTAATACGCAAATAGGGAGGTTTATTAAGACATTTTAATGAAAACCCGGAAAAATATAATGATTTGAAATTTATATATAATATGTAAAATGCTTATGCATCATTCATTTGTTGTCCGTAATTTACAACTCAGATTTTGTTTCATATCAGTATCACTAAATTTGGCTCTGTAATATGGAGTAGTTTTTGTCATCGAAATTTCTATATCTCGATAAGGTGAGGTTAACAAACAATAAATAGCCTACGCTACAGTGCTCCACTACTCGCGTCTACGCAGAACAGTGTACGCTGTTCAAACTAGCCAATAGCATGGTCCTTTCATCTATCACTTTCATAGTATTTGAAGAGCACACGTCTTTTAGTCCCACGACGTCCACCAGCCTCACATCGGCGTCCCTTGGCGTCCGCGGCCATGACGAACACCGCGTTCTCCTAAGTACACGAAAACTAACCATATCGTGATTTAAGGGGAGCGTGGTTCCATCCGTCGCCATCTTGGATTAATTGAACCGAGCGAGGTGGTGCAACGATAAGAGCTCATTCACTATTCAAATACATAAGCACAGGACACGTAACATAATAGCAGAAACTGTGCACGACCAAAATTAATTCACTGCTGAATTCTACCAGTAATTCAAACAAATTACATTTTTTTTTATGAATGGTTGATCTATGGGATACAACATATTTGAAGTTGAATCGTATTTTGGGATAATAAGAAATAGCGAAACAAAGTCCCGATAAACTGCACAGTGCAAAACAATATTAACAATGTAGAAACATAGTTTCTAACGTTAAAATTTCTTATTCCAGCTTTGTTCTATTCTAGTGTATATTGCAGACATTCAGTAAATTCTTTGTTGTCCATCGTCTAACCACAGAATATTAAGTAATACACAAGTGAAATAGTCGGTAGGAAGGGAAACTCAGTCACACACGCCAGCAAAATTACTTCGCTAGCCAGCAACATGGCGGAAACAACTACCGCCGACCAGCGTAAGGCGCCAGGCCAATAGGAAACCTGCCGCAACATGCAGGCGCCAAACATACACGGGGCTGGTACCAACAGCCTCGGGCAGACAGTAAGCAGGGGCGTCATTTCAGGTATTTCCAGGGGGGGGGGGGCAGATTTTGTTTTCAGACGACAGTGACCTTGTTGCATCTTTTTTATTAATTAATCATGTATAAATTAGATACTTTAATAATAAAACTTCAGTTTTATGTCCTTAAGTTAGCATTATTTACATTTAAAAATACAAAAAATATATTTATACACAAACATTCCAAATCCAGGGGGGGGCATTTGCCTCCCCCCCCCCTGTAGCCCCAAATGACGCCCCTGACAGTAAGCGGAGAAGTTTGCCCACATCAAACGAACCACCGCGCCATTTCACGTCTGTATTAATATTTAGTCTGTAGTCCAGTCATGCAAGGCTGAAGATGCTACAGTGAGTTGAAGAATACGCTGGTATAAAATATTCTTACAATTTTCCACCATCTCTACCTATGTTCTACGTGTTCTGTTATCTATGTTATAAATTGTGAACCCATCCACATTCGATAGGACTTGAGTTCCATTCCCTGCTCCGGACATCCTGATCTAATTTTTTCAGCGTTTCCTGGTTAATGATGAGATGACGCTTGTTCTTGTGGAAGGTAACTGCACGTCACCGTCTCTAATGACCTCACTCTATCGGCGACGTAAAGAGCAGTTATCTTACCTTCGTAGGTACCTTTGTGGCCGCGGAGGCCCAGTGGTCAGACCACTCGCCTACCTCCAAGGCGGTCCGGGTTCGATCCACGGCGGGGCTGGTCCCGGATGTGGGTAACGTGGCGGACTTTGCCGTTGGCCAACGCGTTTTCTCGGGGCACTCCCGACTACCCATCGCTGCTCCATATGTAGGATCTCATCTCATGTCATCCCTCAGTCATCTCTGTTCAACCAGGTGATGAGATGCCACCCCATCAAGTAGTCAGAATCGTTGTAAAAACGTTGCAGTAATCCTTGTAGCAGCGTGTGGTTCGCTGTACCTAATCGCTACATTTATATGTATTTATTTTTCGCATTTAACTTTAATTTAAGATAAAATTGTTGTACCTGACGCTACGGTAGGGCGTAGATAAAACTGTGGTTAACAGTTTTAAAGACCACATTGACGAAAGAATTCCATTAATTTGTCGTGAGCGATTCAGAAAGTGTATAAAAAACGTCCTTTCGGCAATTCACAGTGAAAAGAGAATTGGCTAAATAGCACGTACAGTTTCCACAATCTCTTTTTCTCTGTTTACAACTGTACAAATCAGTGCGTTACAAGTTACTGCCATATGCGGTACCACACTAAATCGAGTTTGTGGGATCCCTAAACTAAAGGAATCAACATAGCACGTCACGTGTTTTATCACGTCAATTAACATTCCCGCTACTTAATATTTGCAATAAATTGTCATAGTAGATTCTTAATTGTTATAAATTGCACAACACGTTGATTATTATCTGTCTTCATCGCAAATTACAGATTAAAATTATGTCATTCTCTTTACAGTTGTAATGTCCAATTCTCAATGTGTATTTATGAGGGCACGGTCTGCAGCAACTTTCAACGCCATGTTTTTATTTTATATTTGTACTAGACATTTTTTTTTTATTTTAGATACAAAATGTGGCTAAATTTTGTTCTTTCAAAATTTATCTCGCAAAGTTTTTGCGTAAGGGCTTGTTAGTCAAAATTTGCATGTTACTGTTTTAAGGACTACTCTAAAACCAACTCACTTACCAAACTGAAAAAATGCAAAGTGAATAACAATGTTGTGTTAGATTATAAAGTAAAATATTTTTGTATTTTGAAGACATTTTTGAATTTTTTTTTTACTTTTATTTTAAAGTTTAGCATTTTTATATAATTACTTATTTGTTTTTAAATACGAGAAACACAACATTGTTATTCGCTGTGAATTTTTCAGTTTGGTAAGTGAGTTGGTTTTAGTGTCGTCCTTAAAACAGAAACATGCAAATTTCGAGCCATTACGCGAAAACCACGAGAGGTAAAAAAAAGTCCTAAAATTTAGTCACATTTTGTGTCCAACATAACAAAATATTATCTGGTACAAATAAAAAATTAAAACATGCTGTGAAAATTGCTGTAGACCTCGCCCATGTAGCAAATGATCGTCTTTATTTACATCCAGTTTAACATTCTCGCCAGTCTCACAGACGAATGCATTCTCAGTTTTCAGCACTACCGTCTCCACGCGGTTCTAGCCGATTCACCTCCGCCACTCGCTAACCGCTCAGGGGCGTCATTTGGGGCTACAGGGGGGGGCAAATGCCCCCCCCCCTCTGGATTTAGAATTTTATGTGTATAAATATATTTCTTGTATTTTTTAATGTAAATAATGCTAACTTAAGGACATAAAACTGAAGTTTTATTTTAAAGTATCTAATTTATGCATGCTTAATTAATAAAAAAGATGCAACAAGGTCACTGTCGCCAGAAAACAAAATCTTGCCATCCCCCCCCCCCTAGAAAAACCTGAAATGACGCCGCTGTAAACCGCTGCACTGCATCTGCTCATGTCCTCCGTTGCGTCGCTGGCGCCGCTTCTTCACCGCCTTCCCCTCGCCGACTAAACGGGTAACCGGCGCAATGCCTAACTCACTTTTTAAGCACTACGCCATGAGGCGTTACGACGTTAGGCATTACGCCAGATCTAGCTCGTTTAGGCACTACGCCGTTATGCGTTACGACGTGTACTCGACCAAACCACAAAGAACCACTTTCAACCCAGTCGTAACTCGCTCTGTTTATTGTGCCTAATACTAAAGCGCAGTGCACACGGGCCTCTTTCTTGTACACCAAGGTGATCACGAAAATGTGAACAAGAAAGTTTACACTCCCTTGTATACAGTACATACTTCATGAACGTACCGTACACACGGTAGTACTTGCGTATTGGCTTGAATGTGCCTGTATGCCAAATAGGGTTCGAAATACGAGGCCCTTTTTTTTATATTATTTTTTTTAATTTGGTGATTTTTCTTACTACAAAAAATAACAAGGATATGGAATTTGTCATTTTGAATTATAAGAGACATCAGTTATATACAGGATATAAACTGGAAAATAAAGTTTTGTGCCTATACGAGGCTTCAATTTGGGTTCTACTCTCAAATAAATACTGTTTAGAATATATTAACGTATGTAAACGAACCACATGAAAATATAAATAAACGATTTGCACGGGAAGGTGCATGAAAATTAGAACCGCCTCTAAATGATTCTAGCTAGAATGCAAGATCTTGCATGCACGCTACTTGCATACAAGTAAGCCATTCACACGATGCAAGTCGCCTTGAACAAGCAGGTGTTCACCTTCTTGTTCAAAAAAGATAACCGTGTGTATTGGGCTTAAGTCCACGGCATTCTTCCGGTTCGCAGTGAAATGGCAATGTCTAGATGACTCCAGTCTGTGAGCCTTTTACATATCTTGGTACGCTTCGCGCAAGGACGGTTAACGACGTGTAGCCTAGCCTACTCTTCAGCTTCTAGCTGGCTGACGTCACGAATAGCGATTTGCACTTTTTGTGGCTTGAACTGAGGAAGTTGGGAAGAGGTGTGACGTCCTGTGTCCTAACAACTATTGCCGTATATCAGTTAAATATTGATTCACCTTTTAAATGCGTCATTTAACACGTAGAAAACCTACCCTCGCGTGAAATAAAATAATAATAATAAATGGTTTTAGTTCCCAATCCTTAAAAACTAACAAACTTAATGGATAAAAATAACTGCGGCTGCAAATCTATGTTAACAAAAGAGAGCTAGAGTAAACCACATATGTGTACCGATGCGACCCCCCCCCCCTCCTACTTCCCCCAATAACTTTCGTGTTGTAATATTTTATAATGGTAATAGATAGCCTAATCACAATCAGTTAACTCATGAAATTCGTCTGATCAGAGTTAAAAACGTACCAGATCAATTACCATTATGTTTCGTCGTGAATATGTTTTACTGCCGTACATATAATTTATGTAAAAACGAAAATTAGCAAATGCTATCCCAAACTTTTTTTGACGTTCTTAGCTGAAATTAAAAATTAGTAAATGTCCCCGTAGACGTAGCACGAAAACGTAAAATTTTGTGGGGCAATACATTCATGTGTGACATGAAAACAACAAAATACAGTGACGCAAATATATTTACCTTTGATATAAAATGTAACGAAAAAAAATTCTCCTTTAGTTTGTAACTTGTCCACATTGCAAGAATCGTTTGAAAATAACATCTCTTGTAGGTGTAAATGATGTAAAAGGGAACACGGGGTGCGAAAAATAATATGTCCTTAGATTCGCCGTAGAAGATAACTTCGCAAAGAAAAATGCAACTTATTTTGACGAAGATATTTAGTGATAAGGCGACGTAACGGGTTCCAATGTTTCTTTTGTGTGCCAGACATCGACAGAAAGGAAAGAAGGCTTGTCCGAGAGAGAAGCAAAAAAGTTAGGGAAGAGGTATGTGGAAGGGTACGTGGCAGTGAGTGGATGCACTTTATTGCTTTCGGCTGTAAAAGGGAAGTGATTCTTTATGGCCGCCGCGGTGGTATATTTTGTACCTCGCGGTTGGCAGCTGCGCGACCCGACACGGCAACAAAAGACCAAGGGCAACGTACAGTGAATGGTACAGTAGAGGGCGGGTGTCGTGGCGAGTCGCCTCCGACAATCGCGTCGGAGATTCGTGACCGCTTCTCCGACACGCGTGCTTATAAGCTCCCTCTTCGTTTGCGTCCGCAAATCACGCAGTCGCCCCCCCCTCCCCCCGCCTCGTTCCTATGGCATCCCTAGTGTTTGTTAGTAACTTAGGCCTCTTAGATAATATTCAGGAAGGGCAGGTTTTCTTCACCTTCTTTCTTTACCACTGCATGTTGTGTCAATTTATAGGCGTGTTTGACAGTTTTACTCCGGAGTACCAATCAGTCAAACAGAAATTACGTCAACGTTTCTACTGTTTTTTATTATTATCTTCTTAAACGCAGAAGAGAGCAAGACATATATTTACCGTTTTGTTTAAAATGGCTTGTAGCTAGTTTTTTCAAGACAACAAATTGTACGATCTTTGAAAGAACTGTGCAATGGGAGTGCCTGACTGGATTCAGTTTCTTGGACGTATTTGCAATGAAGTACGTCCAAGAAACTGAATCCAGCCAAGAAATTGTACGGTTTCAACTTATAAGACAATGACCAAAAATTTTACTAGTTACAAAATTGACGCCATAATATTTACTGTCTTGAAAGAAAAATAGCCAACATTGTAAAAAAAAAAAAACACTCGAAACAAAAGTCCCAAACAGATTTTTGAAATCTGCTCTCGTTTAGACTTAACAAATTACTACCGTGATAACAGTAGGGAGCATGGATGTAACATCTACCTCACTATCACAAAATATTTGCTCATAAAGATTGTGAAATATCGTTGCCCAGGAGTTATTTGGTTTGCCTACATTGACTTCCAAAAATCTTTAGATTTCAATTGACGTTTCTAGAGTTAACTTGAGTACCACCGTGTCACTTATTCTGTTGAATTTTTCTTAATTCCTTCCTGATTAAAAACTTGGCAAGATTTCACTGAAAATATTTCAACAGGTATTAGCTAAGTAGCCTAGTTTATCTTTCATTACGTACGTACATTGAATTCGAAAAATTAGCGTAACAATGAAATAATTATGTTAATTTTAATTTTAAAGAAAAAGACACACACACACTCTCTCTCTCTCTCTCTCTCTCTCTCTCTCTTTCTCTCTCTCTCTCTCTCTCACCAAATCATAAACACAAAATAACTCCCAGTATGTACTTCACCCAATAAAACGCGCCTAGTAGTAAAATGTAATGTTTCTGTAAAGTGTAATTGCCGGTTATTCGTTACATCCTTCATTTATTAAACGGAAATAAATATTATTAACAAACGAGATGACGCAGCCTCTTAAAACTGACGAGGGACGAAGGAGTATATTAAAACAAAGGGGGATGTGAGAAGGGGGGTGGAGGATACTTATTACTAACTGTATTCGAAAATAAAAAATGTGTAATCATGCAGCAAGCAGAGCTTCCTGTTACACGGCGGGAGCTAGCGGCCGATCGCCTCGTAAGTTACAAGTGTCTTGAAGTTGTCACGATGTTTGGAGGGGGGAGGAGGAGGCTGGGGGAGCTGGCAGGCCGCCAGGAGATGGGAAGAAAGGAGGACGAGGAGGAGATAAAATAAGAAGAGGGATTATTTTTTTGTCGGAATGATGGGGTGGTAGGCTTGTGAGGAAGAGTTGGTGTTGGGTAGGGTATTGGAGAGGGGGGCATGCAGACCGCAGAGAACACGTTCTGCGGCCGCGCTACCGAGCGACACACGTGTGCATCATCGCTCGCTTGTTTATTTTACACGCACCCCGACACGCGGTCCTGGGTCCTCGCACACACGCGTAGTGCTTCCACCCTACGTCCTAGGTGCTGGCGGTAGTCCGGGTTAGAGTTTCTCCTACTGTAGTTTAGCAAGCTTATTCAGGGGCGTAACTAGGATTTGTGGAAGGGAAACGCAAATAGCTGTAGCTATTCAGCAGGCACTAGATGCCGCGTCTGACGTACGGAAACAGGCAGACGATAAGATCTAGACTGGATTTACTTGCTTGGACATACTCCCTTGCGAAATAATTGACTGTCAAAAGAAAACTAAAAATAAGACAAGAAAACATAAATAAGCAGAGTATACACAACATTAAATTCCAAAACTGGAATCTGGTCAGATAAAACAAGGAACAAAACAGAAAATTAAAGAAATAACAAAAATATATATATAAAAAAAAAAAAGAAACCGAAGCTGTCATGCGACACAACGATGAGACGAAACAAAAAAACTAACAGAAATACAGCAAACGACACAACGATGAGACGAAACAAAACACAAAGATGTCGGACACAAACAGAAAAAACAACAAACGACACAAACGACGAGACGAAACAAAACACAGTAGTTTTCCAAACAGTCAGTAGTAACGACGTTTCGGGAACTGGAATCTGTTCCCGTCTTCAGGTAGACACGCAAGGTACAGGAACACGAGTGCGACTGATGAGGAGACTGGAAAAACCGTGTTTTATCTGACCAGATTCCAGTTTTGGAATTTCATGTTGTGTATGTATCCTGATGACTAAAGCATACTCTACTTATTTATGTTTTCTTGTCTTATTTTTAGTTTTCTTTTGACAGTCATTTATTTCGCAACGGAGTATGTCCAAGCAAATAAATGCAGTCATGCACTCCCATTGCACAGTTCTTTCAAAGATCATATAAGATCGAGATTGACTCATGTATCAACAACCGTATCGGCTTTATGCGCGGGGGTCGAAAACGACCTGCAGTGTTTCGGTCGTTGTTTTTTTTTTTCTGTGGAACTTTAAGGCTAGGTTTCAGTCGCCATATTGAATTTTATTATTGTTCGTTTTTTTTTTTATTCTGAGAAGAAAAAATGTTAAATCGGCGACTATAACGCAATCTTAAAAGTAACATTTCGTCATTGTCCAATGTGTGCTTTCTTTTCATAAATTAACACGATGGGCACATGTGGAATCGTTTCGTAAAAAAATATATTTACGAACACATTGCATCACATTTGAAGGGCGTGAATTGGAACATGAAAAAAATAGTTAAACTGTGGCTGCGCCGCGTATCCTGTGTCCTGACAAGCAAATTGGTAGCTGCTACTTGCATTCGTGAGGCATTTACGAGGATTTTCGAAGTTCAAAACGCCCGCTTCAGAACACGCATTTTGTGTCACATCATAATCAATGTTGGTAAGAATGAAAATAGAAGTTGTATGATTTTTATTGATAAATAAAAATATACCATCAGTGATCACAGAATTCATGCGTTTCATACAGGGGGTGGCCATGCCGTGTACTATCATGGTAAACACTTGAAGTCAGTGTATTTGTGCCCTTGTTGTTTGAACGTTTGTACACGTGGTCACTGTAGCCCATAAATATTGTTTCCACCATAAGAGCCAATGTATTTTACTCGCAGTCTGAAGAGCAATAAAGTAAAAATTATTTATCGAATAGCAGATGCGCTGTGATTATCCCAGTCTAAGTTGATTGGAGAGTAAAATATAGAAATAAAATTAAAACTGAACAACATGATTGCGTTTTGAAAAACATTTTTGTGAGTACCGATGCCATCTCCTGTATGCTCCTACCTCCATGGTTTCATATTACTACGAAACTAAATAGCTATATTGGAGGAGACGAAATGAAAGACATTTATTATTGGGTAGGGGGGATCCCGGCTCATGGTTCCAACTGACATTTTTTGTTAACAAAACGGTCACGTGACCCGATTTCGTGCACAATATCTGTAACGTATTTCGGTGCTTTGTGTTATGAGTTTAGTAAACTACCGAAGGTTACATACTGCCAGTTATTACCAAACGGAAAACCCCATATCGCCAGGATACTGCAATAAGCCGGGACGTTGTAAAGTCTATAATATTTTTTCATTGGGCCTATTTTAAACACAGTGAAACTATTTGTAAATTTCTTTCACATTCATTGTTTAGCTTTCGCAATTTAGGCTTACCATAATTTTCTGTATTGTAACCAATATTACTACCGCCATAACGCGCAACATCAGAGTAAAAACATTCTCCAGCTGCAACAATATGACTCCAGGCAACATAGCAGCGGAAAATAACTGACGTTCAATGTGTTACAATTGGAAGTTTACCAAAAACAATATCCAAAACCCCAAATACCATCTCCAAAGTGAGTTGGAACACGACCTGCGTTTCTCGTAACGATCAAATTTGTCGCTACTCACCAACTCTCGTTTGGTTTCGACAGTCCCGTATCCTAAGTTTGTGGGTGACGTCACATTCGATGCCGTATATCGTTACCGTCCATGACAACTGTAGAGCTGTCGAGACAGGCAAATACACTCGAAACAGCGTAAATAAAATGTGGGCGATATGTGAAGATATTTTTATAGAAGGCCCTACGAGTTCGTTATAGCATTTATAATATTTTCAAGACAGAGACATTACTTTCATAACCAGATAGTATGTGCACATAAGGAAACGTAAAACAGGCCGCAAACAGTTCGCAGCAAATACGTTACCACTTTCTTTTTATTTTTTTTATTTTAATTAAATGTTTGGTACAACCATGCTTCCATCTCGCCACTACGCCAAAAATCCCTCCCTCCCCCGGCCACTTTTAAGTTGGCCAATTTTAGTAACCTTGAGTAAATTTTTGAGACGATTTATTGAGATGATTGTTGAGACTAATTTGGACGAACACAAGCTTGCACCCAGTACCGCTTGCACCGAAGTCCGCCGCTAAACTAACTGAGCTACGGGTGGTCTGCCTCACTCAGCAACACAAAACATTTTGCTGTAACTTATGGTTATACAACAAATAAAAGTACTTTTGTTTATTTCAAATATTACAATCCTTCGTAATAGTAATGGTCACCACAGTAACTTTAATTGTGTTTTGTTAAGTTGCCTTCCCTCACAGAGACACAAACAGTTTCACAAACACAAATCTACGTCACAGAATATTTAGGAATTCAGAAGTGAAATAGTCGGCAGGAAGGCGAACTCAGTCACACATGCCAGCAAAATGGCTTCCCTGGCCAGCAACATGGCGGAAACACCTACTGCCAATCAGCGTGAGGCAGCTGCTCTGCTAGTCGGCAGCCAGGCCAATAGGAAACCTGTAGTAACATGCAGGAGCCAAACAGACACGGGGCTGGAGTCTACAGCCTCGAGCAGCCAATAAGCGGCCAAGTTCGCCTATATCAAACGAGCCG
>PNEQ01089368.1:0-40154 GCA_003012365.1 Medauroidea extradentata | reverse complement strand
TTCCCTTAAAACACGGCACGTTTTAGTTTTGAAATGATTTAAAACGGAAATAACTACAAAAATACAAAACAAAATACTTGGTAACTTAAAAATTTTCAAATACCAAATGTTTAAAACTACCTCAATTTTTCGAGAATTTTTTTTTCTCACTCACTGTTCGAGAATGCTTTATTTCTCAAAATTTTTCTCGAGGTTCGAGCTCTCGCACAACCCTAAAAATTTGAATACATGTTGATGTAGAAGTTGTATTTCACAAGGTGAACTTGTGAGGCTACATTAAAGTACCCATGTAATTGCATGTTGGAACTCATGTAATGCAAGATCAGTTTTCTTAAACTCACCTTTTGTACATACTAAAAATGGGTTACAAACTACCTCCCTTTTCCTGGACATGTACTCTTTCTTTTACTTTAAAGTCGGGTATCTGGGGAATTTGTCACGAAAATGGTAAAGTTTTTTTATATAAGTTTTTGGTGCAGCTGATAATAGTAGAAAGCACTGAGTTCTACCATTTTTTTAACAGATGTCGCTTCGTGTCCTACCACATTTGTGCTTAAAGAGCAATTGGACCGTGTTAAGCATAAACCGACCAAGTGTCAATCAGTAATTATGTCTAATATATTTTGCAGTTTTAAAACTGTCTTACAAAATTATTTTAGTCATATGTTCTGTTGCTGTAAATTTTGACTTTGTAGGGCTAATATACTTTTATTGAGATTGTTTAAAATCTGATCAACTTTAAGCATGTTCTATTGATAAATAACAATTGGCTTTTAGTCAGTTGATGCATAAAGCCATCCAATTACGTAAAACCCTGTTAAAAAGTTTCTGAAGGGACTGAAAAATGTATACTTTTTAAACGGGATAACTTTTTAATAGGGTCAAATTACTATTGTACTCATAGACATAAAAATTATTTGAACTTAAATGGGAATGCATCTTAAGCGGGAACTTAAGAGGTTTTCACTGTAAATGCTTTGTTTTGAATGGATTACACTAAGACCATGTACAGTACGTATGTGCATTCAATTGTTTTCATGTTATGTTTGATGTGTAGTAATCCCACAAGTTGCGAAACCTGTAACGTACGAAAATTCGCAGTTGCAAGAAATTTGGGGAGGGGGAGAGAGTAAATAAATAAAATAAATTGGGCATGAATGCTCCACGTGGTTAACGAGACAGCAGTGCTTTGTGTCAATGACCTCGCAGCTCAAATATTTCGGACAATGTCAATTTTTTTTACTTTCATTTACATTTCTTGTTAACAATATGTGTAACCAAAAGTATCATAATCTATCATAACCTCACAGCATACATTCCCTAACGTTACAAATGTGGACAAACGTAATATCTTTAGTTTGTATTGATGACTTAACTTCACAGTTATTGTTTCAAATGTGTTTAGCTGTATTTAATCTGGTTTCTAGAAACAACTTATGAACGGTAGGTTACTGTGTTGTAAACACCGATCATTGCATTGTGTTTTCCTTGGATTAACAGCATGTAGACATGTTGCTACCAATGAAAAAAACTGAAGTTTTTTGATACTGATCAAATTGCCTTCAGTAAGATATAGAATATGTATTGTGTGGAAATACACTTCTGCTTAGATGTATAGACATGCCTTTTTTACGCATTCATTTGTAAGTAAAATAATGTTTAGTAAAAATTAATTTCTGTATGTAGGAAATAATTTTATTCCACCATTTTGTGCGCTTCAGAACATAGCCGAGCGCACCGCTCAAGTGGCACTACTCCTTTACGAAAAGTCATGAGGTTATCATGGGATGAATGAATGTCCTCGTCATGTGAAATACTTGCATTTAAAAGTTAATTAGGCTAATTTCTTGCAAACATTCAACCTCAACTCGGTTAGTCTGTGGTGCGCAGAAAAACCTGGTGACGTGATTGAGAGAATTTGTTTAGCTACTGACGTGATTGAGAGAATTTGGTTAGCTACAGAAGATTACTTATTTTATGTATCTCGTTAATCTTATGTTACTTTTTTTTTCTTCTTCTTCTTCCTCAAGTGGCGTATTTTAATTTTGAAGCACCAGAAATGTTTTTGAAATGTTGTTGTAAAAATGTTGTGTCCTATAAAATAATTACCACTGTAAATAATGAACTAGGTAGATAAATGTCCCAGCGAGAAGTGCATTGGATGTTTATTATGTACCTAACCTATAATTTCAAGTTACGAAAGATTTGAGTTACAAAACGGACTCCAGTATGTAACCGTTTCGTAACTCTGGGATGACTGTATTCCATACTATGTCACCTACTGTATGTGTCGCTGAGTATTCTCTAGATAGTGTATGCTTGTTTTTCATGCATTATTTGTGTAACGGATACAGCTTTTGGTTGAAGGCAACAATATTGCTGAAAAGCAAGGCACATTTGAAAATTTATGCTGACGATGTTGCATTACAGAGATTCTCTTAATGAAGCGGCTACTCAACATTAAGCACTGCAAGAATATAAATTTTAATTTTAATATGTTGAAGCTGGTTACATTATTTAATTAAACAAAAACATGGTTTATAATCAGTTTTGAACAAGTTAACAGAATAGAAATAAAGTTGTCTATTTGAGAAAAAATTCCCATCCTTCTAATTAAAATATGAATTAATCTGAAATTTAAATTACTGTCTATACGGTATAAGAATTTCATTATTTGACAGATCATAAAAAAGTAGGGCAATGTAAACAAAAACATTATGTATCCTTCCACCACCATGTGCTTCCCAGCTGACAATCAAAACATGTCAACAGTTAAGGTATAGTATTATTGCAATAGAATCCAAAGTGTGTTGTGGTTTTCTTTTGGTTATTTTTAGAGCTCAGACAAGTACGGTAATTTGTTTTCAATACTGGCTGCACACAAGTCTTACTAGGGTTAGGTGGGCAATTTTAATGGAAAATTATTTCATATTGCAGCAATGGATAGCCTACTCTTTAGTTCAGTTGACATAACAACTCGAAACTTTACATCATTTATTGTAGGCCTATATTTTCCTAGGTATGCTCAAAATTGTAACATTTAATGGCATTACAAAAATAACTTGTATGGGTACCATATATATTTTTTTATTTCAATTTGGTACCTAAAAAGTTTAAATAATAGTAGCTTAATTAGTTCCAACAAACTGAAGTTGCGAGAGCATACAACAGTGCAAACAAACATCTTTGAACTAAAAAAAATATATATAAAATAATACTTGAAAGCATTAATTCAGTTATTTTTCTTGTTGCATTCCATTTGGTTCTGCACTAGAAAATCATATAGTAGTAGTTTAGGTTTCATGCAGCAGACTATCGAAAAAACTTACCTTTTGTGGGTGGGGCCTACCTTCGAAATATCTGTGTTATTATCAAAGTCTTGCGACTTTCAAAAAAAAAGAACTTATCAACATAATTTTTGTAGACTACATAGCAAAAATTTGCACTCTCACAACCTAAACAAAAATAATGTATCAACAAAAAGCGTAAGTAATAAACGAACGTGGGTAGGACTTGTTTCCTAAATCAGATTTAAATCTTTTGGTAACACATATGATTAAACACATACACTTTAATTGCCGGGAAATACATAGGCTTAAGTTTTCTGACCTTTTCTTTTGATAATATGTAGGCCTACACTTCTTGCAGCTCACAGGTACAAAATCTAATGTTGACTTGAAATTGAATGGTACCACTTACTTGCCATACATATTAATTAAAAACACAGATTTTTTCGTACAAAAATAATTTAATGAGTCAGCAACTTGAAAAAGCATATTCACATATACACCCACAACAAGAACCGTACAGATATAACACAAATACTGTTAAAATAAAAGGTAGTTAACATTTATTTTATTTTCTGTAGCACTTTTCTCTGAACGGATTACCTTCTTCTTTTAGCTATTATTTTTGTAGACATGCTACGGTGTTGCAAAGCTGAACGTTTTTCCAGGTCCCTCTTCCAAAACGCGTCTTAAAATATCCCGTTGTCGTTGGCGATTACAGGCCGGGTATTTTAGTCCCTGCATTGCAATATATTAAATATATGCGCAGAATTTATGATAACACCTCTAAAGAAAAGAATCACAAAAACACACACGAACACACGAGAAGCTTACATAATGGCATCCTTTGTTTTGGTTGCTGATACAGGTCTGTTGATAATGGTGCGGTTGTTTGTAAAATAGTTATAGAAATGATGCTATTTAAGTAGAATAAAATAGTTAGCTGACTAATGCTGGATACGAAGTCGTGTTGTTATATTACGTTTCCTCCAAAATGCTTACTTATTTTTCACGTATAATACACACTATTTTCAATGTCAGTGATGGAAGTTAACCAATTTGTTAATCAGGGCTGCTACTACTTCTTCATCAGGTCATACGATCACGTCCTGTTGTTTTAAATTGTATGTTATTCTGCCTCGTTTTTGGCACGTGTTACAAATATTGGTAGCATTGGCTGTCTAAATACGGAATTCTTACATGGGATAGACGGTAAAGCCCGCCGCACATGGTACAATATTCCTTACAATATTGTATACTACTCAATATCTTGCCTGCTACTAGCAGCTCTGCGAGCTCAGGTACTGGATTTGCCATATTGCCGGCATCCTATTTTCGTTGCGAGCTGCACTACAATATTTAAGCAGCAGCCAATCAGATTTTATCAAGACAACAACACTAGAACTAGGAGTTTTGGTGCGCGCAAGTATTGAGAAACACAAAAAGGGTGGGAAACAATTGGACGAAAGAGCAGTTTACATTTTATGTGCAATTTTTCGGAAACACGGAAGTAAAGAAGTGAACGAAACACCAACTGACTGAAAAAAAAAATTCTAGCAACAATAATTTCGGAAGTCGGCAAATTATACACAAACACAAGTCATAATGTTCCTACTCAAGTATTTCCAAAACATAGCAAGGGTGCCGCGATTCCGATTCCGTCGTAACATCCGTTTTCTTGCCCACAAAACTCTTTTTTTTTTAATTCCGTTGTGCGTCTGAAGCAATGAAAATTGTAACTGCGGCAAGTTTTCGTCATTTGGACAGACTCGTGTTGTGGAGAAAATTCTTTTAACAAAACAAGCAAGCCAGCCAGTATTGTGTGCGGCAGAAACTTGTAACACACCTAGTGTATCGGCTTGTAACCTACCCAGTAAAGAAACTAGTAAATATTGTAGTAAGCGAACTAGTAGGAAATATTGTATCGTGTGCGGTGGCCTTTAGATTCAGCTGCCTATTACAATTACCCACTCCTTCAACATAGTAAGTAAAAAAAAATTTTATTAGATTGGTAAAATTTTTACTAGGTATACCACTGCCAGCTTTATAAATGGTTCTCTTTGTCTCACTTATGACTGGGTGATACACAAATAAACCAAATTTTATACCATTTATTTTACTGAAAATTATCAGTAATTATTGTATTGTCTGTGTAGTTATATTAATCCCGAACATTGTGAGTTCTTAATATGATTATCAAATGGTTACAGTCTCTTTTCATGCAGATCCACCTGTCTATTCGTGATTTTTTGTATGATCATAAGTAATTCCGCAAATTTCACATTTTACCGTAACTTTTTTAGTTTATTTAAGAAATTATTTTTCGCTGATGCGGGAAGTCTTTTATATGTTCTACTTTTTTCATGACTTTTTATATTTTTATGTTATTTTAGTATTAAAATTATTTTTGTCATGTAAAGGTTTATAATAATATTTATTTACATTTTTCACATTTAATTTGCTTCTCTCGCAGGTTTTTCTTTTTAAAATTTTAAGTTTTTAATTTATATTCATTCTATACATTATTCATGTTCCGATTTGATGCCTGGGTTCAAAAAATGTTATTGTCCCTGAACTTACAGATACCCACTACTAATATCAATTAATCCAGTTCCCATATGGAACATGGCAAGCGTCGCAGTCAGTAGGACGGTTGATGGCGTAGAACTTGAACTGACCAACGAATTAATTAAATGGTGAGGTTGCATCTTGAGCTTCTGCAGTCCCGATTTTGACCGGTGGGAAGAGTCCTACCAGCAACACCACCATCCCACCTCTATCCCTTTCATTGTTGGGACCCTCAGTAGATGGCCTTTGACATTAGTTGAGGTAGAAGTAGGGGGCCGTCCCATTGTTGAACCAGGAGTACCACCTCTTGAAGTAGTGTCAACAATAACCAGTTTACAACAATTGGTAACTACTCAGAATGAGCGTAGGAAGAGTTCTACTGCAGCAGGGGTAGCAGCTTAGGTACGAAAACGATTGTTGAAACTCCAGTGAAACAATCTGCAAATAATATTAAGAACCAGTTAGCATTTAGCTGAGTAAAACATTTTTACCGCATAATTTCTTGCACTAATGACTGAGACAATTTCAAAAATACTGTCATTGTAAATAATGTTACACTGAACTTTTTTTTTCCTGTTCAAACACTTACTTTTTCAGTTGTTTGCTGGAATTTAAAGTTTTCTGCAATTTACTTGTACTGTACCAAATAAGAAAAAGAAGTAGGATATAAAATATTTGTCAGAAACTATTGTGCCAATGTGTGTTTTGAGCTATTTCTGTTGCTACTGGTACTAACTTACAGATTCTGCGTAAATACAGTGCTAGAGAAACTCTTTTGAAATTGGAACTCAATTCAGCTCAAGTTATTTTAATATAAAAGGAGGTAAGCTGCATGTAGCTCACACTCCAAAACTTATCTTTGCTGGAGCTTAGCTCATTTTCAGTTCCGTTCATAGTCTGACCGTAAATAAAATTTCTATTTCAGCACTAATTTGCACAGTTTATTCAGTTAGGTTGAAATTATCTTTAAGCAAAGTTGCATTTTAAAATATTAAACACAGCATATATTTCTTCTCAAATTAGTGCTCTAGGCTACTCTCAAGTACCTATTTTCATTGACTTTTTTTTATCTAAGTTTTCAATAAGGCTAATTTTACCGTTAGCAGCTTAGGTATGTATATGTTTCCAGACTACTGAAGAAAATGTATATCCTTGCTGAAAATACATTTTGTACATTTGATTGTGGTTTGTGGAGAAAGTTAATTAAAATTTAATAATTTTGGTTGGGTATGTATTTTATATCTGAAGTAAAGTGTTACTAGTAATTTTAGAATTACATAAATGAGCACATAAATATTTAAAACCAATTTTTATAAGATTTAAATTTCTGTTTAAATATAACAATATTGACGATTGACACAAGACAGGTTAGTTGTGTAATCAATGAATAATAACTTAGCATCTTTCAGTTGTAAGGTAATTCATTACTTTCACTGTTACACAAAATTATTTCCTGAAACAATGTTGCGGTGATTTCTATTTGCGGGCTTAAGTTTTCTAACATCAGCTATTCACAGGGTGCATGTTCCAAGTGTGTGAAAAAGAAGGCTAAAATGTAGGAGGTGGGAGAAGCAGGGATTTGCTTATGTGGCCAATCGTCTCGCCAACGACTGTAGACTGTCTTATCATTTACATGAAAACTTTCTCTATCTATGTTGTAAAATAATGAGAGGAGAAGAGAGAGGGAGAGAGTAAGACACAGTGTTTTGTGCACCCCTAAAATGATTCATAGTGTGACCTTCAAACTACAAGCACCCTCTGTCCCTTGGCAGTCAAACTTTCACTCTATCTCCTCTCTCCCTCTGTCGCATGCCCTGCGTTCACGCGCAAACTGCAAACTTCGTCTTTCGGCAGCTCGCAGCTATCAGAGATAATATTTTACTGTCTTCCCCCTCCCATACCAACACATCCTCACTGCCACATACAGAAGGGGTAGTGTGGTGATGCAACTGGGCAGACTGTTAGAGAGAGAAAGGGAGCACCGGCGAGTGATATTTACAAGATGCTTGCTGGAGATTACCAGCGGAAAAATAGCGCACTCATATGAGCTGATGCTACAAACTAAGGAGCGAAGTTTCCTCTGAAACTACTAAATAAAAAAGAGCTGAGCTCCACATAAAACTCCAAAACAAGGAGCTTGTTACAAGAAGCACGCTACTTTGAGCTAGCTCCTTCCAACCACTGTGTAAATGTTATTGCAACGTGTTTGATGTTATTTATTTTATTCAAGAAATCTAATGCAATAATACAAAATAATGGTCACAATTGTAAATGCCCAATATGTATAACAATTTACTAAATATTACTGATTACTGTACTTGTGCCTAGCACTAGCCCAATTTACTCTCTCGTGCTGAAGGCCTTAATAAATAAACACCCATAATACTTAGCCCCATGGCTAAGCTCATACAAATAGGGCAAGACTCGAGCAAAATTCCTACCTGTTCTTAAAGATGTAGGCTGCAAGGTTTGTCAATAACATTCTTGAAGAAAAAAACTATGGTAAATTCACTATTCACAAATATATTCAGGTACTTTTCATATTTACAAGGCTTTACAATGCACTACAAACATCCAATAGGGCTTTGCGCACTGTGTGCACAGTTCTAATTTATATACACTCAAATCTTCGACGATCACCATCCACAAAGAACAATAAAGGGCCCGACGATTATTTGTAGTACAATTTTACACATGGATTTCTCCGCCACAACACATTAACGCCTCTCATAACATTCATCCGCATACAGTCTCCAGCGATTCCGGGGAAACCTGAAGGTTAATAGACAATCGTCTTTTCCTGAGGGCGACGTTAAATTTCCATAAACTCGTCAGCCTGTACACGTCCAGGCACAGTCCCCTTTGCTGTAACTCGGTGCTCCCAGTCTCGCTTAAGGCCCCGCTAGATATTTAAGGAAGCTAGATGATTGCCATAAGCCCAAGTTCAGTGGACCCCATTGGCGATGACTGCAACGGCATGGAAACAGTCGGGGGAGACTTGCCCAAACCTTGATGTTCCGCTGTCAGCTTAGGTGGACTCACCACCCAGGCAGCAATGTCCCATGGTAATGCTCATGACCACTTTACCAAGTGGCGCAGAGAACCCACATGAAGCCTCAGGTATCCTCAGGTATCATCCGGCGGCAGTCGTTAATCCGCCATTTCACACAGTGAGGAGGGCTTCCCCACCTAAACCACCTCTCGTCCACGCCCGACCGAAGAGTGAGCTCCGCTTCTAAAGCGGCCGCCAGCTCATCTCGCCGACCGCGCGCCCCTACCGGCAGTTGACGGAACCAGACCATCCCCTCCCCTCCTGGGCCTATTCCTCCATGGCCAGTGGAGTGGGAGGTCCGAAGAGGAAAGGGAATGCGCCGGCACTGTCAACTGGGACCTCCACTGTGTTCACCCAAACCGAGCTCCTCGAGACCTCGGAAAAAGCAAGGAGAAACCCTCTGAATGCCCATAACACCACCTGGACTCAGGACTCTCACTAATCATTCCTAATAGAAAGCCCCTTAAGAGCATCCACCTCCTTCAGGACAACCCCCTACTTAAGGGTGATCACTCATACTTACCACCTCAAAACATATATTTAAAAAAAAATTGTATCAAATACCTTATATTCAACTGAAAAATGTTTGCATTTTTAAAATATAAGAAAAATAACAGTACTGTACAACATAACATTTCAATGTACTTGCTACTCCAACAATGTTGCTGGCAGAACGTTGTTGCGACGACTGTTGAGCAGGTTTTAGGAATTGCAGCTTGAATGTTTTTCACTTAAACGGATGCATGTTTTCCGGTACTGTTTCAGATTTATGCCAATTGACTGTGATTTTGAACCGCCGCTAGATACTAAACATTCACAAATATTACATATTGCTTTACTTTCTCGCTTCTTGCTCTCAGTGAAAAACTTAAACTTCTACGTGTCACTCTTATATTCTCACATTTTTAAGTCTATGATGAAATTTGTGCTATGCAAGTGACAATTTTGGCAGTATAATGACATGGGACTATCAACCGTAAAGTATAAAGAAATATAATACACACAGCATAGGTACTAAAATTATAATCACCATACTGAGACAAATAAAATTTCAAGTTTAACGAAAATGAAATAACTACGAAAATAGTATAACATTCTTTACTGGTAACGGAAACAACAAAAGACTAGTTTCACTGTAGCAAACTAACTTCATATGCCATTATATTGACCCTAGAATAAATTAAAAGTTGACATGTCCCGATTTGTACTTCTAATAAATAACTCAGACTACATTCATCAAATTTTATTTTGATAAGACAGCATTTAGTTTTAATCAAAAACGTGATACAAGCATATTGATTTTAATATAAGTAATTTTTATGTAAATTGTGCACATTTCCAATTTTGGTGATATTGGCTGGTTTCGATATATTGGAGTAGGGTTCAGCTCAGCACTATCTGAACAGCCAGAGAGAAGTTTCAGTAGTTGTAACACATTACGTGAACTTAAATTACTAATTTAATTCACTTTTAATCTTTTAATTTCCCTATATATGATAGTTGCTACCAGACTTTGCTACAGCCACACCTTCATGGACAAGAAAGTGCATACCTAGCTTCACTTGTACTGCAGCGAAAACATTTTTTAAGTTAAAACGAAAATATAACAGCTTTAATACAGTTTAAATGTACACAGCAATGTGCCAACTTTTGCAGTAGAGCATTAAGTATGTTGCTTGTTAATTATCTGACCAGTAAACAAGCCATAGATAAAAGAAAAACCTGTTATTCACTAATTCTGCCAACATCTAGGTTATAGCCATTCCACGTTATCTTTAATACATAATTTCAGTATGTGTACAATTGGTTAAATTATAGATTAATTATAATTCAGAATTCAAAACACAATTATTTGCCCTACAATATTTGAAATTACCAAATTACCATAAACATTTAACTAGCATTTACCAAATACTGTATGTAGTAAGGCTGCAAAACATGACAAACTTTAAACACAGTAAGTTAAGAAAAAAGTGACTCGAGATACTTGGATTGCAGACATTTCTCCTCCTTCCTCTGGGTTAAAAAAATCAACTCACAGTGTCTGTGTGTTTTGCTTAGATGAACAAAATTTGTTTGGTCCAGAGTAATACATTTACTTAAGAAATGATTTCTTAGTAATTTTGGCCTTAAATTTTGTAATTTTTTACCTGTGCCTCACTAACGCAGCATTTCTCTCACTGTTGTGATTTTAGACTGGTAATGAAATATAGTATTTGTTATTTATGCAACCCATTCAAGTAAAAACTCCCCTTTTGAAATATTCAGCACGTTATTGCTAGTAACAGTGTCAAACCTTTGTTACATATAATTTGTTTAGAAACTAATTAAACTGCATCATTCTAGGTGAATTTTCGAAGGTCTATTAAAAAGATATCATGTAATTGTGAATGGACTATAGTAGCAGCACTCTAGTTGACTCAAGGTAGTGAACAAATTTTGCAAACTTCTAACCATAAACAATGTCAAAATCAGTTTAATGTTACATAACCATTTTTTTTGCAGATATTTGCGAAGACCCTGAGTTACGAGAACGAATAGTACAGCTCCGTAGTGAGCAAGAAACAAAGCGCTTACAAGAAACTAAGAACCGCAGGGTAAACCGTTCCCAATCCAATACTCGTACCCAGTCTGTAAGGCGCACTTCTATTCGTGATAAAACCATAATAACTAAGAAAGATGCAGTTGAAGAAGCTAGACTGAGGATACAAGCACAAGAGGTATGTTTTACCCATGCTTTCCTTTTCTGTTCAGTGTAATTTCCAAGCAGTAAAATGTATTTTATTTACGTATTAATTTTTAGTTTAACTGAACATGCATTTACAAAATAACAGTAAAATGGGTATCAGAAAACACCAGTGTGTTTTGCTTTTTTTTATTATTATTTTTTTAGGTGTTTGTAACACCAAACCTCCCAGGCACCGAAGTAAACAATGCCAAAACTGAAACAACCACCCCAGACAGTGCTCAGGTTGTAGAGCCACCAAGAGAAAATGGAGAGGTTCCTCGGCCTGACCATGACATGTCCATTGCCCTTCCTACGGAAAGGAGAGACCCAGATGGCAAAGACAATGATTCTCAGGAAGAGTTTCAACCAAATGACATAAAGAATAAAGCATTAGGTTTGTATTAGTATAGTTGGTTGTTGTTTAATTACTGTATTTTGCTTAACTATTACAGATGCATAACCTTTTCTTGAACTTGTAATCAGTTGATCACAACTGGAGTTGTGATGAATAACAATTCCCAACCTTGGCAGCTCAAGGAAGGTATTGTATTGGTGGCTGGCGTAGTCTTGATTCAAAAATGTGTGGTGGTGTGCTCAATGATGAATGCCAGAGGTTAGGTTGCATTGATCCAAGTGTCTTGCCAGTAGTGTGTGATCCTTCATTCCACTACCAAAGTTAGGAAATGTTCAGAGGGGGTAGAATTTCTTGTGCCTATGCATGACAGAAAATAGAAACAATAGTAATTTGTGGCCAGGGGGCTGTTTGCACTTGGTGATATATTGATGTGCCAGTTTTCAGCATTTCAACTCAGCATTTTTGTGGTAATGTGTTTGGGACCTCACCATTCCGGTTGTGTAGTAAGAGTCGAAATTTACTTTGTCTAATGTTGCATGTGCTGCAACTAGCTTCTTGTGCAAATCAGTATTAGCACCTGCAATCGTGGGTTATTAACTAATTCACACAGTAAGTTAAAATCTCCTTCTTCCTCCCCTCCCTCCCTCCCTCTCTAACATGCAATCTGCAAACTTTGTTTGCAGGTATGCCAGATTTTGCCCTCTGATTTTATGTAGATGCGCATGTTTTTTTTAAATAAAAAACACTGGCTGTTAGATGGTGAGTGAGTGGCGTGCGTGTGCACACACACACTCACACACTCTCTTCTTTCTCTTTCTTTTTTCTCTTCTCTCTCTCTCTCTCTCTCAACACACAGAGAGAGCAGTGAATGCCTGCTTTACTTCGGTTACACACATTATAGGTAGGTGGTTGAAAACATTTAATTTTTGAACTTTTTAGTAATAAGTGTTTGTTGTGCAGAAAATAATTGAAGACACAAGTGGATGAAGGTGTTATGTGACAATTTTTAAAAAATCTAGTTTGTTACATGAGTAAGAGTGTTAAGTTTCTACATTTCACATAACACTCAAAACTCACAGAAAAGCAGTATGTCTCTAGATACAGCAGTGAATGAAGTGGGTTAGTTAACATTGTTTGGCATAGCTGGAACAAACTTTTAACGCCACTTTACTGAGAACTTTGATTTTGCTATATAACACCTTCATCCACTTGCATATTCAATTGCAAAATAATGTTACAGTATATGTATTAACGTGTTGTTGCAACTTGTAAAGAGTTTTATTATTAATTATTATTATTATTACAATTATTACTTTAAGTAGTGTTGGTCTCCATTATAGAAAGTACTGTATTTACAGATGGAAATGTTGTTGCAGGTCTTCCAACAAGTTATGTGACCGGAGGTAATGGGAATATAAATATCCACGTCTCTGTTACAATCAATGCCGGGACTCTGGCAGACTTAAAAAAACAGCGTGCTCAAAGCCGTAACAATAGTCCAGATGGCATCGCTTCACTGTCACCTCTTCCTTCCATATCGGGTTCCGACTTGCGTAGCAGTCCTTCCCCTGCGGTGAGACGATTTCATGGTGATACGGAAGACATCATGACAGATGGCAGGAACAAACGTTGCTGTATTATCTCATGAGTCATGAGTAAACCTGGCTATCTTTTGGTGTCTTGTGTTGCTGTCATCATCAGTTGGAAGTTGCCGATGAATTGCACAGCATATGAAATAACTTGCAGCTCTTGGTTAAGTATAGTAAAGGTCACGTACAGTGGGCAATATTGTAGAGGAACGTAATTTGATTGAGGTCTGAGATTTTTTAATTCATAAATTTTCCTTAGTGATACAGTGTTCTCAGTTATACATTTCTAAAACAAAACTTGTATGGAAAACCAAAATATAAAACACGCATGGGTTTGCATAAAGTGCTAGATAAAATATTTCCATCATTGAGTTTAGTACGTAATTGTTTTTTCAAAAGCATTCAACATATTTTTGTAAGAAAAATGTAAATTTGATTGAAGTACAAATTATATTATATAGATTTGTGTAGACATATGAATAATGATAGTAGATTAGTGTTGTATGGTTCTATTTACAAAGGAAGGTTTGCTTTGCTGGTATCAGTTGTACTGGAGATTTTTAAAATTGCTAGTCAGAAACATACTGTTTGTGGGTTAATTTCGGTACTTAAAACAGTGGCACTCTAAATTTTTGTACTTTATACACTTAGTTTTAACTTTTTTGTGCAATTTGTTAAAAGGCAGGTAATGTTGCTTTTTTTTTGCTTTCGTTTTGTTTTCGTAGAAGGTTTATAATCAAGTAGACACTTCTTTTTCTGCTCATTTTGTGGCTTTTCTTCATAGGTAAATATATATTTTGTCTTTGTAACTTAGGCCTAGGAAATACAGTTTTTTACACTAACTGAAAAAATTTAACATGTAACTACTTTAGTGTAAAATACTGTAATTCTGTTTTGGATTTGATCTTTCTGTAACTAAAAGGAAAGGGAATTTACTTAAACTCTATATGTTGAAAGGTCACAGAGGGGGTTTACAAGAAGATAAAATACCATTGTAGGTTTCGTTTTCAATTTTCATCCAGCTATCATAAAGCAGTGTGTGTCTTCTTTAAGAGACTTTATTTTAAAATAAGCATGAATTTATTTTCTGTCCAATGTATTATTCAGTGTACAATATTCTTTATCATACTCACAAAGGATTGGTTAATACGCTCTTTACACCACAGACCATTGTCATAACAGCTGTTTAAGTGAGGTTTCAGTTTCTTTGGCAGATAATTGACAAAATTTCTTCACAGGATCCATAAAAATTTTCAACCTTGTACCAGAAGCTTTGAAATATTTAATGTACTTTCCCCGTATGTTATAATTATGTAATCTACCAATTGAATTAACATTAGAGTATTAATTGTTATACTAGTTGCAATTGGTGCACATTAATGATAACAATAATTGCATAGTTGAATATTTAAGGTTTCAAAAGAACCTTAACTGCTCAATATTTTTGTGTAGTTCTTTTAGTATAAGAAAATTAATTTTACTTAATTGAAATTGGAATTAATGTATCAGTAAGAAAGTAACTGCACCAGGATACTGTCTGTTTATTACCGAGTTAGTAGGACTTTCATTACTCATTGTTACTCCAACTCTGGATGTAATCTGTTCCCACGTTTATTACCATGTTCCTAATGTATTACGTTTTCCGAGCTTTGTAATCATTCAATCTCATATCAGTTCATACATGATAAATGTTTGTGCGAAATTAGTAACATATGTACTGTGTTTGTGACATGTGTTTTAAATTATTGTAGCTACTCCTATAGTAAAAACGTGTAGTTAAACATAAATATTGAATTAAGTATAATGCTCCGACTGTAGTATAATACTTATACGTACAGTTTTTTCACATTCCATTATGAATAGTTTATTACTTATTGGTGACGTCATGCATGTATAAGCAAATAATTGCTGAAGAAGTGTTTAAATCTGCCATTTAAAATACTAAATCTACCAAATTACTATGTTTAGGGCTTACATTTTTCGGTATTTAGGGTTGGAATTTGCTGAGATGGAGTAGGGCACTAAATTCCTTTATATTGTACAGTATATGTTTAGCTGCTGTTTACATACAGTATATATGTTTTTACATAATACAGTCAACTCCCGATTTAACGACCCTTCACGGTTTCCGGGAATAGGGTCATTATTTCGAAGGGGTCGTTATTAGATTTTGACAAATTTTCAGCGATCCCCGACCACTAAAATGTCGACATTTACCGGTTTTTATCATTGAAACGGCGTTCACTCGTCTTTGGCGCAAAAATTATGTGTCTTTATACATTGATACACATTTATTTTGAAAAGCAAATGCGTTATTTTTAAAAGTATGCCATTTAAGTGGATCTACTATCTTTGTTTAGTTCAATATAAATCATAAATGTTGTCAATAACATAAATTCTTGCGCCCGCAACATCCATTTTGGGATATTATTTTCAAGAATGTCGCGATGGAGATTATTGAAATAGCAATATTTTTCAGTTGAGTGAAGTATTTTGGATAAATAGATACACTGCAAGCGGATATATGACCTTCCTTTGGCTCAGAATTAAGCAAAAACGTAGCCGACAATATAGATTCTTGCGCCCGCAATGACTGTTTTTGGAAGTTATTTACAAAATACTGCAACAAAGTTCATTGAAATAGTAATATTTTTCAGTAGAGTGAAGTATTTTGACTAAATATATAAACTGGAAGTGAGTATTATGACCTTTCTTTGGCTCACAATTATGCAAAAACGTCACAGACAATATAGATTGTAGCACCTGCAACGACCGTTTTTGAAAGTTCTTTGCAAGAAAGTCGCCATTAAGTTTATTGAAATAGTAATATATTTTTTCAATAGAACGACGTATTTTGAATAAATGATACTCTGGATGTACATATACGACATTTCTGTAGCTCAACATCAAGCATGAATTCATAATAATGAAACACAAATATCGTCTGCAACGTAAATTAAGTGCCAGCAATGTCAGCGTTTCGAAACTGTTTGCAAGGTACTATCGCTATGCTGTTGATTGAAATAGTAAAAATATTTCAATAGGATGACTGTATGTCATGGTTGACATCTAAGACTTTTCTTCTACACATTACACACAAGCTTTGCGCAACGGTAATTCTAGTTTGATAAAGCTGTTTGCCTCCTGGGACCTCGTCTTGCAGCGAGCGACCACACACACATGTGCGCAAGGACCTATCTGGAAACTGGTTAGTTCCAAAACAACATACACGACGTGGCCACTGCGTCACTTGTGCCACTTTTGTCCACTACCTAATTACAGCTCCTGATGCTCGCTCAGCAGATGGGATGTGATGATAACACTACTCCCTTTGTTTTGCAGTTCTTTTACTTCTCTGTCTCGGCCGGCCGTGTGAAAATAATTTGCTTGTATAATGATACAACACCTACAGTAAACAATTACAGACATCAAGATGTTGATCATTATTAATAAACTTGGATAACACATTCACAGAACAACTGTAAACCTACACAATGCTGTTTCACATTTTCTTTTCACCGACGTTTACAAGTGTATCCATTGCTGTTGTTCACGGTCGAGCCGATTGCGCGTGCGTGCATGCGTATGTGTGGGCTAGTGACTCACACCAGATGTGCTGTTGTCAAGTGTCGTACTGCCCTGTACTGTGCCACACGTATCTGAGACATGCACTCGACGTTTGGTAGTGTCAATTATGAACTGACCTGCTTTCACTTTTCAAAATAATAATGATTTATAAATATTGCTTTGTATAACATGATCAGATGACATAATGGTAATTATATTTCGTCGATTTTAGTTAACAAAATGGAAAACATAATAAAGCTTAAATAAACACGACGTATAATTGTAATATCACAGGCAGAAAGACAGACTACCGTATCCAAGGGCACGAGAAATTAGTGGCAAAATTACAGCGCGCACACGACGAAAAAGGGGTGCGCAAACTGCCTTATTGGAATGGTTGACCGATCGGGGGGAAAGAGGCGGACGGGTTGCTGACCGGCCGGGGGATGGGAAGGGGCATTTGGGCCGGCTGGCTGACCATCGTGTCGCGCGGAAGGGGCAGCAACGTATATTTTTAGAACAAACACACTGTGTTAGGCAGTACAGTTTTCGAGAAATAACTGCAACCATTTGTGGCCATAATAAATGCTACACCATTTTCTGCTATTTTTCTTTGAACTTTTTTTTTTAATTTTCCATGATTCCTGGAAAAAGGGTTATTACTTCGACAAGGTCGTTACTCCCGAGGTCTTATAATCCGAGAGTTGACTGTAATACTGTTCTGTTTTATTGGATGAATTCTAATACTCATCTGTGCAAAACATTAATAATATAAAATAAAAATGACATATCTTTTACACCAAGCTCTCTACTATTACGGACGACTTATAGACTGCAGTACATGCACATTACAGTTGTCTCGTTGCTCTTACCAGCACAATGGATGCATATTATTCCATACGAGAAATGATCTTCTGTTATGGTCTGGCAAATGGAAACTACAGACGAGCCCAAGTCCTGTATGGAACTAACAATTTCAGCAACTATCTGGGTGTTCCTGCTAAATCATGTACAGTGTGTTCAGGCCTTTCGATCTCAAGTTCTCCGTGCTAGTTTGCAGTTCTCCCAATGGGTGTTGCAAAAATGTTGTGATGATACAAATTTCACAGCAATGAGTTGAGGCTAGTTTCATGCCAGTTGGATCTGTCAATTTCCATAATGAGTTGGTGTGGGCAGCTGATAATCCACACACAGTTGTAAATGTATTCATAGCTCTTCAGGTATGTGTTTCAGCCTCATTGTTATTGGACATTTCCTTCTTGTTTATAAGTCTGTACTGCAACCTCTCCAATCATGGAATTTTTTTTCTTAACATTTTGGATATATTTTTATAAATTTGGTCAGGATTGTTGCTATACTAGTATTAAAACATTTTTTTTACCCTTTTGTGACACTGGTTGTATGCTAAACAATTGAGTTCTCAAATAATGCTGCAAATAAAATTAGTTTAAAAAAATAATTTGAATATAGATAAAAAATTTGCAGATAGGATAATGTATTCTATAGAATTCTTTCGCTCTCTTGTAAATTATTGTCTACTGACAGCAGTGTTCTGTATGTTGGCTTTGCTGTGATGTACACAAATTTTTGTGTACGCTGCATTCGCTAGTATGTATTACATTCCATTCAGATCATACTAAGTCCTTTGTGTATGATGTTAGTGCTGGGTGGTAGTTATGAATTGCTGTCTTTTAAATTCCTATCTTGCTGTTTGTAAACTTAGATGCTGGTAGCAGATTATTATTATTTAGCAAGTGTGTTGTTATATTACGTATTTGCATGCATTGGATTGCCAGTGATTGGGAAAATTGATGGGAGGGGGATATTTGGTGACATTACATATTCGATTCATCCAAGTTAATAAAGGCTGCATGAATCCATAACTGCTACAAGGTTCTCAGTGTGATGAACATTCCTTGTGACTTTCGCTTGCCTGATTTTCGGAAATGTAATTTTAGTTGCTCTGTTTTTGCTGGCTAACATAATTGGTTCACAGCAAAAAAGAAAATGGTAATGAACTGTTTTTGTGACCTGTTCAGCAAGTGGCTTACTGTGCAAGCGAGCAAATCATGTCACATTTTTTTGTCTCACGACTGCTGTTGTTGGAACACATTCATCTTGATTATTCTCAATATATTTTTGTCTTTTCTAGCTGCCTCAGAACACATTGGTAAACTCACAGGTCGTGATCACATTTGGACCAGCCACATAACCAAGCGAGGTGGCACATTTGTAACATGGATTTGAGAGGACCCAAGTTCAATTGCGGGCTCCGGCCATCCTGATTTCTGTTTTCCATGGCTTCTCGAAATCTCTCCATTTGAATGCTGGGATGGTTCCCTAGCAAAGGCCTTGGCAGACTCTTTTTCCCAGCTCCTGTCATTATAACAAGTTGTATGTCACCGTCTCTAATGACCTCGCAGTTGACGATATGTAAACCTTATTTACCTACCTAGGACCAGCCACAAGTTCCCAGAATTAGTCTACCATCAACAATGATTAATGAACTAATCAAAGCTTGGCACTCTGCAAAGCTACACCTTTGGTTTGCAGTCTTCATGTTTCTTCACCATAATTTATTTTCCAATGCCCGTATTTGTTCAGTATTTTTGACAGTCAAATATAATTATTTCTTAAATTAACAGTACAATATTACGATCACCCTAATCATGTGTGACCATGGCTTGAGTAACTGGTGCACAATTAAATTATCTTAAATAATATGTACGTCATGTGAACAAAAATTTTATTTCTTGGATTTATCATTGTCAGTTCTGTATAGTGTCAGAAACTGCCTTTTGGTAAAAATGTCTTTATTTTAATGGACTGTTGGATTTTGTCTATGTTGCATAACTGTATGCAGTTACCTTTTATTTTTTAGATAAAACTGTGGAGATGATTGTCCATGTGTTTTAGAGAATCATATAGTAAAACTTTACAGTAATTCTTTTTCTAATCTATCTTTTACAGGCTTTACCGTTGATATATGTATGTAGTAGTACATATACTGTACTTGAGTGTATTGTGTGCATGCCAAACGTACTCATTTTTCGTGTTAAGTTCATGAATGCCTCCCTCCTTTTCTCACATATCCAAATACATGTAGCGTTTCTTTCAATTTTAAGTTTTGATTTACGTTCAATATGATTTTGTAAAATTACTTAATGGTAGTGTTAATGGTAAATAAATTCAAACCAGCTATCGATATATCACAGTATCTTCTGAATTTTATGTAATGTAACATGAAATTTGAAATATATTTCACTTTATCTGCATCCCTTTCTGGACCTGCGCCCTATGCAATGGCCTGAGTTCTTAGATTGGCCTTATGGGAAATTTGCTCCAATTCTGCAGAGAAAGGTAAGGAGCCATTTGGAGGCATTCTTCTGGTTCATTGTATAAGTTGCCAGTATAAATGTATCGGGTGGCAACGAGGACTCGTGCAAATGAAGCAAAGTTGGATGTTTTATGGAGACCAACTGTTGGCTAAGTTCCTTCTTTAATACTGAGTCAAGTTGAGTTAACTGGGCTTTTGATATCATTGGGGTACATCCAGTTCCTGTGTGTTTCTACTTGTGGGAAGTGGTGACTGATATGTTTGATATGGTAATGTGATGGCTCGCCTGTTTTTTTGTGGTAGTAGAGGTGGTAAAGGATGTACTGACGCACTCATTAGCTTCACAAGTTCTTCAGCTTACAAGTGAAAATTGTTTCTTCTTATACAGTTTCATTTTCAAATGAATGGTGTTTGTTCTTAAATGTTTTCGGTTACAAGTGAATGTTTTTTTTTCTTATACAGTTTTGGGTAGAATAAAGACATTCACTCCATGTGTATGTCTGTAACAAAGTAGTGCTTGTTAAACTGGATTACAGTTTCTGTTTGAACAACTATCCTATTTAAACAAGGGAAGAATAACAATGCAACATGAAACTGAATGCTAAGTTATACCTAACATTATGCTATGGTTGTCATCCCCATTTTTGTAGTTTGTAGTTAAACATTTTGTGCAAATAAAACCCATAGAGAAACAGATCAGCTGTGTTTTGCCTAGCTGGGTGTTTTTACAAATGTGAAACTTGAAATTGTTATAATGACTGTTAATTTTATTGTTTTTTATTGTATAAATGTTAGTTTGATTTTATACAAAGTTTAGGTATACTTGTATGACAGATGCAATTTAACATGGCCTAAATGCAGTTGTGAGGGAGACTAGGTTACAAAGTTGTAAAAGTGCCTGTGCTTTGCACGTGCAGCTGTTGCTTTTCATGCTGTGTTCAATTAGTACATTCACATTGCAAACTGTGATTTTTTTGCATCTTTGTTCATTTGTATATGGTACTGTGCTGCTCAAATGGAAATGTTGGTATTATTTATAAGGTATTACATTTATTGGTGTGCGTGTATCAGTAGTATGTGTACACTTTTCAGGAAATTAGATGTATGTATTGTGTATTTTGACATTGTATGTGGGCAATACACTATTGTGTATGCTTCTTACTGTCTATATTTTAAGCATGTGCCGGTTTTTTGTATTACACATAATTATCTAGTAGTGTTACTTAAAATCAAGCCTTTTGGTATACTCTGAAATTATTTTGAAAATATGTTTTACAGTTAAGTTTCCATATTTAAAGGTTGCCTGTGAGGATAATTCCCATGAAACATTAGTGTTTTTGTGTAATGAAGGACTTCCTGTTCTTTAGTAATGGTTTAGTAGTCCAAAATTATGATTCCAATTTTTATTTTATTAATTTTATATGAAATTTCTTTAGTAATGTAATAGCTCAAGTTCCTGTGAAGAAAGTTGTAGCTCATATTGCTGAGCATCATTTCCAATTGTAATGCATGTAGACTTGTTAGGATGGGAACACAGTATGTAATGGAATTGAATGTAAAGTAAGAATTCTGTGCAAGGGAGATTACTTTATGTCTAGAATATTCTGTGTTTGTTTAGCAGTGTGTGAGAGACATTTTGTCTGTTCTCATAGCTCCTTGTTGGTGTCTACCTGTGAGCCGTGTTGTGAGCAAGGATAGGAATTTACATGTCAAATTATATTTGAGTCATTTATAATGATATCATTTTAGGCAGAACCATTTTCTACACTTAGGTGAAGAGAATGTAGCTACAGGAATAAAAATTTGGGAAAAATTATGAGATTGTGTTTTTCAGTGTTTTTAATTGTGAAAATACTTATTTGATCTTAGTTTTCAGGATCCTGTAGTAATATGAACTGCACAGAGAAGAACAAAACTGTCACTGGTGGGATACATGTAGGTTTGATAGGTACTGAGCCATATCTAATATAATTCAACATGTAATTTGTGAGCCTTGTTTCCGCCAAGGCTCTCGGGTAGGCAGCACTCGTAAATTTCACTGTATTTTAATTTTATGTACATGTGTTTTTGAAGGTGATTGTTCATATGTGCAGGTAGTTACCTACTCACTTTTATGAACTTTCAAAAATTAGTCTTGTTTCTTTGCTCATAAACACGTATAAAGTGTGTATGTACCGTAGTATGGTTTTCTCCCATTGTTAGGAAAAATTTTTATTTATATTTTATGAACAAAATTAATAATCTTTCTGTTTTCCAATCCTCCCCCCCCCCCTCCCTTCCCACTCCTAAGTTTGTTTCAATATTACATTTATTTTCTAACAGTACTGTTTAGATAGCCCTTCTTGCATGTTAAAGAATTGTTTTGCAGTTTATAATAATTTGTGTGTACTGTGCTGTGTGGAGCATGAATCTGGAGCATTTTTTAGCATTAATTTGGAGTGATATGTAGTGTGTTTATATTAATTGCAGCATATAAATGTAAATTTGAAATGCTATACCGGTATGTATTTTTAATCTACAACATGTTTGCTAAATTCTTTGTTACTGAATGATGTGAAGAAGATCATTTGAATATTTTTACTGTTATGTATGCATATATTGTATGTTGACTATTTATAAAATGTCAAGATTCCTTTTATTATCCTGCTTGCATGCATACATTTCTGATGCTTTCTGTAAAAAATTATTTTCAAGATATGTTAAGATACATAGAATTCATTCTACTGTCCATACCGTATAAGAATTCCATTATTTGACAGATCATAAAATAGTAGGACAATGTAAACAAAAACATTACGTATCCTTCCACCATCATGTGCTTTCCAGCTGACAACAAAACATGTCAACAGTTAAGGTATATTGTGATTGCAGTAACATCCAAAGTGTGTAGTGGTTTTCTTTAGATTATTTTTTTTTAGATCTCAGATAAATAATTTATTTTCAATATTAGCTGCACAGTAATGGGTAGCCTACTCTACAGATGTTAAGTTAATATAATTATTTAAAATTTAAAGTTTTTTTTTTTTTTGTATATTTTCCTAGGTATGATCAAAATTGTAACATTTAATGACGTTACCAAAAATAAACAAACATGTATGGGCAACTTATGTCTTCTACTTGACATCTAAAAATATTAAATAATAGTAGCTTATTTTGTTACAATAACCTGAAGTTGCAAGAGATTATGACAGTGCAAGCAAACATATTTAAACTAAAATGATAAATAAAATAATTCATGCAAGCATTATTACAATTATTTTTCGTGTTGCCTTCAATTTGGTTTTGCACTATCAGATCATAAAGACGTATATGCCTCGTTTAAGTTTCAGATAGTAGACTGTCCAAAAACTTACCTTTTGTGGTAGGGCCTACCTTTGAAATATTAGTGTTATCATAGTCATGCGACTCACAATACTTAAAAAATTTTGTTAACATACTTATTGTAGACTACACAGCAAAAATTTGTGCTCTGACAACCGAAATGGACATATATATACTGTGGTGGTACTTAAGCCCCAAAAGGCCACATACAAAATATTTCCAGACTGTCTATTTAAACTACCACGGCATCACGTACGGTAGATAGAGAACTCTTATCTCAGGGTCTTAAATGGGTACGAAGGCGTGCAAGAGCACGGAAATTAAATAAATCAGTTTTCATATAAATGGCACATTTACTTCGGTGCAAATTCACTTGGCATTACAAGCAAACAAAAAAAAAAAAACACGCTCCACCGGTGGGCTACTAATACAAATATTACAACTTAGGCTATTCACAATAGTTACAAATAAAAGAGTTCCTTCAGGCCCGCCTACATCACGCCCAAACGCCTCGGTAAACTCGTACCCAAAATTACTGCGCCAATCAAATAATTTCTGCGACTTCCATCAAGCAGAGAACTGATAGAAATTTTAAAAAAATGAATACACGTAATGAACTATGAAGCTAATTCATCTTAGGCGAACGGCCTTCACCATCACGTAGTTCACCCTTATCTCGCGAGCGCAGTCGCGACATGTCTTCATCTCACAGCGGGTCAAGCAGAACTGGGGAGAGCCCAGGGCACGCGCGGCTGACCAAGGGTGCCATAGCCTCCAACCCAGCGCACATATCCCTTCGGAACTCTTTTAATTACTGTGCCGTACACAAGCGGCTCAGAACTCTCAATTTAAAATATACGACTCTTGGCAATATATACTTAGTACATAAATTTATAGATTACGTTAAAAAGGAACATTTTGACATAAAATTATACACTGTACCAAAGGCGTCGCTGGCGGAGTGATACATTGCGGCCATCGCTGGAAACTTAGCAATGGGCGATTCCCAGAATTCAAGGCCTTTTGTCCAACCTCATGTGCTCCTCGCCTGAGGCCATCCACAAAGATCAAACTTACACAAAACTGAAAATGTGAAATATGCCCTATGGCCTTTAAATTACATCAATAAGTTATTTAGATAAAGTTCATGAAATGCATTGCTGAACAAAATGAGACTTGAACTCTATGACAAAATTTACTGATCAATATCACTAAATTACTAATTATGAAAATTAAGCTAACATTAGCCCTATGTAGTCCACCGCAGTAATTATTGATTAGTTACAAATAAATTTGTTTTAAGATTGACAGCTTCTTGCTTCAGGATGGCATTCCATAGCCTCGCAAGACTAAAGTTCATCCACAGATCTTGATGTTAGAACTTATACCTCAATAAATAAGGAAAATATTTAATTAAGATAAAATCTCGGCGAACAAACAATGCACTTACACTCAGAAAGCCGGACAGACTTATCACTTTGAACAGGCAACTTATGAAATGTGGGGCTTCGCTTCACACTGCACACAATATCAAATTAAACCAAAGTGACTGGTTGCTGCCTTAGTGAGATGGGGGTTCTTATGTGTGGGCTGACATTGTGGTCGGTATTAGACTACAGTATATCAATAAAAAGCGTAAGTAATATAAACCAACATGGGTAGGCCCAGTTGCTCAGATCAGATTAAAATCATTTAGTTGATTAAAATATATTATTAAAGAAGTACACTTTAATGACCGGGAAATATGTAGACATAGGTCTTCAGGCCTTTTCTTTTGGTAGGCCTACGTTTTTGCAGCTGACAGGCACAAAATCTCAGTGGACTGTGGACTTGATATTAACCACTTACTTGCTAAGAAAACATAAAACACGGAAGAATACCTATTTTGTGCGAAAAGAATTTATTGAGTCAACGTCTTGAAAAAGCATGTTAACATATGACTACGAGAACCGTGTTTACCCACAAATTCTGTTAAAATAAAAGTTAGGTAACATTGTTTATTTTAAGTAGCACTTTTCTCTGGATGGATTACCTACTTATTTAGCGACTGTTTTTTGTGTAGACACGCCAGCTGGAGTTCCTGTCTTCCGAAACATGTCTTAATATCCTGTCATCGGTGGCGATTACAAGCCAGGTATTTTAATCCCTGCATTGCTATATATTACAATTGAATAAATGCACAAATGAGTAAAATAACACCTTACAAGAATTTCAAACATACACAAACACACGAGAAGTTCAAACACTCGCAAAGCAAATAGCCACTCTTTGTTTAGGTTGCCGGATGTCATAATATCCCATTGGCGATTAAAGACTGGGTTTTATAATTCCCACATTACAATATATTGAATATACGCTCAGAATAATAAAGTAACACATTACAAGAATCTTCAAACACACAAACACATTAACTTTTCACATTCGCAAATGGCCGTGCTTTGTTTTGTTTTGGTTACAGGTCGACTGTTAACGGTGCGGTTGTTCGTAAATTAGTTATAAAATTACGCGATTTGAATGGAATAAAATAGTTAACTGACTAATGCTGGATACGAAGCCGTGTTATTGTATTACGTATCCTCCAAAATGTGTACATATTTTTCACGTATAATACACACTAGTACTTTCAGTGTCGGCGATGGAAGTTAACGGATTTGCTGATCAGGGCTGTCACTACTGCTTCATCAGTTCATACTGTCACGTACTGTGGTTTTAAATGGTTGCCACGTGTTTGGCAAGTTTTAAAAATATTGGTAGCATCTGCTGTCAAAACGCGGAATCCTTACATGGGATAGACAGTAGTGTTGCGTAGAACAAAAAAAACTGTAAAAATGAGCCTTAAACAGTCATAGCATGTATCTTTTATAGTGATGTGTGTTTCTCACATACACTAATTCACGTTGGTGTATTCATATTACCAGTTTGTATTGCATTTTGAGTACTTATGTATATATTTTACAGTATTTAACCATAATAGCAGAGAATAAATAATTTGTATGTTTTATTTTTTCCGTCCATTAGGAATTATTGTTGGTAGTACAGTATTGTGTGTTATTTATTTTAGGTATTTTGAAGAACTTGGTATACTGTGCATATCATCTGTATATTTTGTTGACAATAACTTTTCCTACTAAATTAAAGGCAGTATGAAGAACAAAGTGTTATTCTTTGCAATGAATAGAACTTGAACACCAACAAGGCTAAATTAAACTTATATTTTTATTCTTAATTTTTGTGCCATTGTAGCATGAATGGACTGTTGCCATATGCTGTGGTTTTTTTTATTATACTGTGTCAATTTTGTGGATAGTATTTTTATTTTGTGCAATTAGAGTATATGTAATGTTATGTATGTCCTGATTTTGTTTTGGTGACAGATATGAGTATCAGTAGTAAATCTGTTAATGTAAATTACATCTATTAGTAGTTGGTAATTACAAGCCACCAAATGCAGATTGGTTCAGGTTCTAATCGATAAGAATAAGAAAGCAATGATTCATATGTTATGTATGCTAATAATTGTTTCCTAATCATGCTGCTATGAGTTTTTGTTTTAATGTTTTGATAAAATATCAGTGATGAACCTGTAATCAGGTACTTATTGTGTGACTGAATCATACTTTTCAATTCAATACAACCAAGGTGTATGTATTGTATTACATTCAGTGATTTTTTTGTTACAATATGGTAAAACTGTGCATATCATGTGTTGTATTACAAATAATTTTATATTGGAAAACTCCAAAGTATAGATACATGTACATATGTAGTTTCTTGGGTACAACTGACTTTTGCAAATTAGATTATATCAAATTGTATGTACTTAATTTGGACGTGATTACTCAACTTGTGATTATGCAGTCGATTGTGATACAGTTGATGCTCGTGTTATATTTTACGAAGTGTCAAATGTGATACAGTTAACATTCATATTATGTATATTTTTTTCTTTTTTGCTTGTATATATGTATTATATTGAGATAGAGCTGTAAAGAATATATGTAGATGGGAAAAGTTTATATTTGTTCACTTTATATATATAATTTGCAGCACTTTTGAGCTATGAGGTGAAATGTGTGTTGTAAAATTTTGAAGTAGTATTGAGTAAGTGTTGTTGGTAATACAATACAGGTACAGTGTCATGTTCCAAATATAATACAAATGTAGGCAGTTTCGTTTGCTTGCTTTGAGTCTTTTGGAATGTAGCTATAAGCTTAAATAATTTTCTCTACTGAAGTGTAGCATTTAACAAATACCCATATTAACAGAGGACGTCTACAGCAACATTTTTTATAATAGTTAGTGAAAGTGTGTAGTTGTAATAATTTTAAAAATCTGAGTGTTGATTCACGTATTCATGAAGTCAAAAGACTACCTATTATTTTATTACTAGTGCACGTGTGCAGTTTTTCAAACTTCTCATTGAACAGTCACATCAGAGTTGCAGTACATAGTTCAAGATTGACACCTTACGTTTTTAATTAAATTTGTCAAATAATTTGTTAAACTGTAGAACAGTTCTTTCAATTCATTTAATCAAGACCATAATAGAAGACTTGACAGTTTAGTTGCTATAGTACTGTTTATTTACCTGTTACTTTATTACTACAGGAATAGACAAAATATCTTCATATATGGTCGAAGAACACTATAACTGGTATGGCTTACAGGTGACAAAACAGGACGCTGCAGTGACAGTTCTTTAATGCACCATAATTTGACATATGAATGTTTGATGTTTTGTTAAGTCTATATCATTTTGTTATAGCTTTGTGAATATTTGTAACTCATACTGTTAAAATGCCAAAACATATGTCATTGCAAGCTGTAATCAGCCAACTGCCATTATTTGTGATGTGTGCTGCTCTGCTATGAATGAAGTGTGTTGGAGAAGGGTCATATTACAGTGCATGAGAGGAAAGGGAATCGTATTCAGTGGCGATGCATGACCTAATCTTAAAGACAAGCTGCTAATCATATTTGCGACTACCAGGATTTTAGCGTTTAAATGTGAAGAATTGGGGGGGGGGGGGCCTTAAAACTCGGAATATTTTAACGGAAGAGAAAAAATAAAACAGACTAACAAGCATATTCCTTGGCAGCAAGCGTGGCTGCCAGTTTAGCAACTGACATGACATAATGTATATCTCGTAACGGCTTGTGCGGCAGCTGTTAAAGTATCAGGTATCACGTCAAAGATTCTTTATTAGGATGCGTGAAGGCAATATGACGGGATATCTGATACTTTAAGATAAAACCAAGGAGCCAGTCAGGGAGTGGGTCAGATTGTCATGTTGCTATCTACAGAATGCTGCATTGGCAGTGGCATCATTTAGGGAGGAGGCAAATGCCCCCCTGGATTTAGAACGATATGTGTATAATTTTTTTTATTTTGTTATTTACATATTAATGTAAGCACATAAAACCGAAGTTTTATTACTAAAGTTTCTAATTTATACATCCTTAATTAATAAAATAGTCACTGTTGCCAAAAAATATCCCTCCCCCCCCCCCCTCCCTAAAAAAAATTGAAAAGACCAACCCTGTGCGTTGGGAAATCACGGCTGGTGATGTGGCCGATGTTCGAGGCCATTGGCTGTAGTGTTACAGCATGCGCATTGTTATTTATAATATCACTCTCATAAAGACTTCGTTTAAAATCCTGCCATCAACACTGTTGAACTATTTTTGTATTTTTACAAAGAAAAACTTTGGAATCCCAGTTGCAAATAAAGCCTTAGTAATACTAACTTTGCAAAATTGCATAGTTTTCAAAGTTAGTATTGTTAAGGCTTCCGCAACTGGGTTTCCAAAATGTTTCATTGTAAAATTTGCCTACAAAAAAAATTACAGTCAACAATCGGTCTCACAAGAATACTTCAGATATGTTTATGAGAACTGAGCACAAAACACCATTAGGCCTATCAAAATTTATTCTGCAACATTTACAAAAATCTGTATAAAAAGAAATTTTGAATAAGATTACAAACATGCTGAACTACGCAAATTTCGAGTGTCTGCCTACCTTCTCTGATGAGGTCACGCCTTTGCTGAAAAGTAAAAACACTGCTGGAAAATGGTTTAGCACGTAATCCACACACACAACACTTGCATCCACGTTTTTGTTTAATTAATTTTATGTATCTTGGATTTTAGTCTCGCAAGACTATTTTAAATCCCTAGTTTAGATAGCGCAACAACAAAATTAAATAAATAACTATTACATTCACTTCGCAATATTACAGTGCAGCACGGGAACTAGCCACATGTTGGATTCGTGTAAATTGTAAAACCAACTACTGGTGACCAGTGTTGCCAACTGAAGTCTTTAGAAAACCGCTAATAGCACTTGAATAATCGCCGGAGACCTTTCTTATAAATAGAAAAGAAAATTTACAATTTACTATCAGTTTAAACAGTCTTTGCCTGCCTATCAACCCATAAGTTACAAAACTTGACCGGTAATACATTATCTGAAATCACAGTAACTGGTAACAAAACCACTAAAGTGACAATTCTGCTAGGTTCTGCTATATTCGTATCACTTCGGAGAGAAAGTTCTGCAATCGTAGCTTCTAACACAGCGTCACTTAGCCAATCCCCTCTTGTGTTCCCTCCACCCGGCCACCCCTCCAACCCCTTCATTCACCCGAATACTATCGCGGCAACTCTACTGACTAGAAGCGATATTGGAAGCACTTTTTAAACAGCTTGCTTTGGTTGTTTACGAGTTCTTATCTTCTAATTGACAGTGTTGTAATCCGAGCGGAATTCGTAAAAGATACATCTATCTGCACGAGTCATAGTTAGCTTCAAGTAGAGACGAGGTTGCAAGTAAATATTTATTATAATCAGAGAACTGTCAGGAAGCTGCCCCCTGGGCAAGCACTGCTTGCCTTGCTTACCCTGACGAGGTGCCACTGATAGTAATCAAACTAAAGCTGAGTGCTGTCTGCCTACTCACCTCTTCCATCTAGGTGTTTGGAGGGTTTTGCTTCTTTCAATGTCATGACTTCATCACTTGCAAGGCATACTAATGGGTAAACATGTCTGAGTATACCAACTGCTAATAAGAAACAGTGTGTGTGTAGATTTTTTTCATAGACCAATCTGGAAGTAATGGCTAGTTTTCTAAGCCATACCTTTGGAGATAAGCATGTGCTAGTGGACATTTTACTAATACAGTATATATATAATGAGTTAAAATTATTTTTTGGTTATGATCAGTTGGAATGCTGTTAAATTATATTATGTGATTTACCAAGCAAATGTAGTAAAGTGGACAGTGGCAGTGGAAAAGTTATGTATAGTCTTTGGTGTAGATAAAGTGATCTATCATTTTAAAGTCTTCCAGTTTAGAGCTTCTTTCACGTCTACAACTGTATTTTTTGGTCCCATATAAAGTCCAAACAAACTGTACTTTATTCATTCAGCTCTTTCAGTTTGGCAATTTTTTTCAGTCCCATGAGAATCCTTAAGGCAGCCGTCTACCCCACGATTCAAATGCGTTACAGTGTGTTCGTAAACAGGTTTTTTCTACGAAAATATTGCACGGTTGCCCATTGTGCTAATGTACGAAAAGGAAACAAACTTCAGGCAAGGTCGGAACCTCATTGTAAATTCGTCTCGCTCATTAAAAACACTGTTTCTAATCCCTCCGACATGGCTCAAAACTGCCTTTTTAGACTTCCGTTCTTCAAAATGTACTAACCAGATGTATGTGAAACTCAGGTTACGACCTGCACTGAACTTAGTTGCAAACTTTCCACCAATAAAATTGTATAGCCACCGCTTAATGTCCCATAGTAAAAACCGTTCGGCGGGAAGCTTGCATGCTAGTTCAGCACTTGGCTAGTTGAGGCAACGCGGCATTTAATGAGCACTTCAAGGTCAACTTTACAGCTCCGTCGCTTCGCTTTTGAGCCTCTCACACGTGGGTAGGCGGCACCCTTAAATCGAAAGATTACTGTGTATGGTTTTAGCACGACCTGGCATACGGGAGTGAGTAATTAATCTGTTACAAGGTGTTCCAAAAATTATTCTCTAAAAGTTTAGTTTTTTATGACTTTATGTGACAACGGGGTACATGTATGGTTCATAGGTCAGAAATAATGGGAATGTTAGCCCTACTGACAAAAATGTGCCCTGTCATTCAGTAGAACACTCCTTACTGCACTCCTCTGGGATAGAGAAAAGGGTGAAAAAGGTAGGATTTGTCAGACGCCTCTTCGAAAACGCAGGGAGGGGAAGAAATACATCTAACAATTGTAATTGTAATAGCCATATGGACGAACTTGAACAATACAGTATGTGTTTTTAATAATCTGTATGACTGTTGCATTGAAAATCTAAATTATATGCTTGAATGCTTGAAATCAACGTGTATTTGTTTTGTTGTAATTTTGGGAGAGGTTTGGGGTCTCCTCGGGATTAGCCCAACTTGTTTCTGCGTACTATCACAGTACAATTGGTCAGCAGTTTTCTTGAAGACGTCCAGTTGCTTCGCCCCTTCATTCCGGTGCAGCTATAAATTGACCTCATATTAATTCCTCCATGCACAATGCTGTCAAGCACTGACCAGAATCTCTTCACTTTGCTTATGTAACAAAATGACATGCAGTAAATCATGCTGTTCCTGTACATTACTCAAAGCACTAATGATAGCTGCAGCTAAGCTTCAGATGGCTTCATGATGGTTTCTAAATGTTTTATACAGTCAACTTGTGATTATTAGTGCTAATCCAGAGAAGCTGTATAGCACATAAATGAAAATATATGATAACCCACAGTGATTATTCTTACTTCTTTCAAAGATTGATGCATTTGTCATGTGACAGCATTTATGTAGCAGTTGCACTATGTTTGCAGCTTGTCGTTAACGTACATACCTGTCTGTGGAAATTGCACGAAAATATTACAATACTACTAACTTAATGTAGATACCAGTCTGTGGAAATTGCAAGAAAATATTACAATACTACTAACTTTTACATATTTCTTTTAGTATTTTTTTTTTCTTTCTTTCCTCTTCATCCCCTATACACATACACTATTTTCCAATTTGTAAACTATGTAAACAGTGCTCAGAATTTTTTCAGAAATCTTTCACAAGGTTGCGTTTGTTGGCTTTTGAAATTATAATATTTCATTTGTATTTTAAAACAGACTTATGCAATTATAAGGGACTTCATCAAAATGGTTGTGTGTAGACTATTATGCACTGTTATAAGTGTTTCAGTTACTGATTAAGTTTAGCAATTCTTAATCTTCATAAGTCAGCAGGCACTGATGTAGGTAATGCTTGTTTCCTTATTTACTAATACCAGTTGATTTATTTGACCATTATTCCGTTCCTTCATCAGAAGCTCAAAAAGTGCTGCAAATCCACTTTGTTGTAGATGGTAGTAGGTAATATTTTTATAACTACACCAAATGTATATTGTAAATAAATGTGGTTTTAATTGCCTCTTTTTATATTTGTTTCAGTGTCTGAGTCTTTTGAATGTTTCAAATTGAAAATATTTTTGTTGTCATTGTACTTCTGTAGCAATTGTGAAGGCATGTCTTCCAGTCAAAAGTCTAGTTTTACATAGAATAATTTTTTTTGAAGATGAGTTTTTTGCCTTTCTACATACATAATTTCCAGATGTAAAAATGTGTAAATTACATTGCTACTAGTATCCTCAGGGTCTGCAATCCAGTACATAATGTAAGTGGGGGTACCATTATCATAAATTAAATTTACAAAGTTCTCTTACATTTAATTAATGTATATAAGAATGGCGGGAAATAGGCTGCTAGGCTAACAAAGTAATATAACAGACAGAAATCAAGTACTTACAATTGATACTTGTAAATAGGTACACACACACACAGGAACGATGCACATTTTTCGCGGTCGCGACGTTTCGCCAGTATTAAACTGGCTTCCTCGAGCGGCAAGACATGGCACACTGCAATCTAACAGCAGTGTGTGCTCTGTTACCTGTAAGCCTAGTGGTCGTAAGGCAAACTAAGCATGGCTGGAATTTCAAACATGGGGCAGTGATGTAGGTCTGAGTGTGATGGCTTGCAGTGAATAGGGGAGAGGAAAAGTGAGTTAACTGATATTGAGGCCTGGAAGTTGTCTTGATTTTGTGATATATTGGTGGGCCAGTTTGTGAAATCCTTGCCATCTTCTTGCAATAGTTCAGAGCTCAGACGCTGGAAACTGGCCCACCAATATATCACGAAATCAAGACAACATCCAGGCCTCAGTATCAGATAACTCACTTCTCCTCCCCCTTATTCACTGCAAGCCATCACACCCAGACCTACATCACTGCCCCATGTTTGAAATTCCAGCCGTGCTTACCTAGTTCGCTTTCCGGCTGCTAGGCTTACAGATAACATAGTACACACTGCTGCTAGATTGCAGTGTGCCATGTCTTGCTGCCTGAGGAAGCCAGTTTAACACTGGCGAAACGTCGCGACCGTGCTTCCGTGCAAAAATGTGTGTCGTCCCTATGTGTGTGTGTACCTATTTACAAGTAAGTACTTGTATTCCTGTCTGTTATATTACTTTACATTTACTTAATGATATCTAGTAAATTCGAAGTAATGTTGATGATAAAAGAATACAATTAGAAATTTGACACAAAAACCTTTCCTGTTAGATTCTAACTTATCAAAAGTAGGACAAGTGTTAAAAATAAAAAAAACAAAGATGTGAAGTCCCAGTTTTTATGCTACGTACACTTTCATTGCGATATATTTTTACTGTGTGTACGTGCAGGAACGTTGTCCCTTTTCTGTGATGTGCAATATGTCGAAATGAGTAGTCCAGTTACAAAACTATCCTTGTCCATCACCTAGGAAAAATGAGTTATAAACAGTTTTGTGTAAATTTTAAATGTGTGCTAAAGTTGATGTGACAATAGTTTCCAAAACTCGCCTCATTCAATAACAGAGACACTTTGAGAAACTACTTTAGCCATGTTACAAATGGGCTCGCAAATCAGTTTTTCGTAATTTGCTCAGTTTCAGTGAAAGTGGACAAGGGGAGTTTTGGAACTGGACTACTCATTTGCTGCACTTTTTTTCCTGTTTTAAGTTTACTATTCATAATTTCATGTGTTCAGTTCAGTTCTCATTCATGTCACACCTCCCAGATTTAATTTGTTTCTTTTGCAATGGAAAACTGTTACAAATTTTGTCAAGTTACTACATTGTAACAAATCGGTAATCTGTTTATGCTTTGTCACTGTCCTAAAATGCAATGTAAAACATCCCCAGTATGGTTAAAACTGTTACACTTAATTCTGCACTCAAAAGTAGAAACTAAAGAAAAAGGTGCTGCAATAAAAGTTTACATACTGTATGTTCAACAGGAAAAATAGTACTTTCTTTCAACATATTTTAATTTTAAAAAATTATTGACAGTAATAATACAGTATATATAAGTTACGATTGAGGAGGAAATTTCCTGTGCAGAGTTTATGCAAACAAACAAACTTCACAATAATCACAACACAATTATAGCATATGGTTTTTAAAAATATATAAGAGCAGGCTAACTTAAAACTTTACTAATGCTGTGAAAATAGTACGTATAAATACAAACAAAATTGATGCTTGTTAGTATTAAAAACTTTTATAATTGCAGCCAACAGATAAGGAAATGTGACCTCTATTTGTCCACAGACGGACAGCTTTAATTCACATAATGAAATTAACATGACCAGTTTTTAAAGTCTAAATGCCTGTAACTGAGGGAGCAAACCTACATGTTACATATTGATTTATTTAAACAGAAAATACACAGAAATATATTTGGTAAATCGCAACCAACCACATGTGTAAGGGCACTATTGGTAATGCTGAATTAAGTGCAGTAAAGGCTAGTGTTTTTTTGTAAAGGTTAAATTATTAGTGGTCACTTTATCCTGAACAACTTTTAGTAGATTGTAGTGTGCTGAAAGCAGGTAGCAGTAAATACTGTCATTTAATGATGCATACACTACATACAGTCCTCACGGATGCAGGACGTCCGTTTTCTGCATATAAGAACACTTGTAGGACAATGAATCTGCCCACAAATTAGTGTTTTTCCTTCACTCGAAACATACATTTTAAAGAAAATGTTGTAGCATACAAGGTGTTTGGAGTAAATAAATACTACTGAAATTGGAGGGAATAGGAAAGAAAGAACGACCAGACAGGCTGGCTAAATGTTATTTATTAGTTAAAGTCCAATGCCAGAAAATGTTTTTTTAGTAGCTGAGCTGGAAAATTACAGTAGACCTACACTGGCAAATTTATATCATTCTGGTTAACATTGCATAGTAAACTGCAAATCTCTTGAATGTAAAGTAAAGAGGTAATGGAAAAAATCATTCATAGACTACAGGTGGTGCAATGAGCCCCTTCCTCCTTCTCTATCACACAGACCACTTGCAAGGTTTTCCTTGACAGAGTTCCAACATAATAATATAGGTTCACAGTGATCAACTCTTTGGATAACTTAATTCAGAGCACAATTGATTATACTATACTGAGTTTTAATCATAGCCTAGGTGTGTTCATATATTGTATTCACCAGTCTTTCAACTTTTTATGTTTATGCTATTAAAGTATCTGTGTAATATAGCCTTTTTTATTGCATGGTGTGGCTACTTTGTAAATTTTATATTTTGTACTGTAAATAAAGCAGAACTCCATAATTTTATAACTTTGAAATGTGACTGGAAAGATCTCTTTACAATGTATTATTTGCTAAGTACTATTACTTTGTTGTAACATGTGTAGTGACTTGCTTTGTTTGCAAGTACATTTATAAATTAATGTTGTCAATATTTCAATGCAAATATATTTTTATTACAATTCTGTTTTGGGTCAGAGAATAAATTAAAGGAAAAAAAGTAAATATACATATTATGTATATACAATACTACTGTCGGGATTTTCAAAAATAATTACCATTGACTCGGAATTAAAAAGTATATGGCTACAAATTTAAAAGTGTTATCAAATGTACTATTTTATCCATCTGAAATAAAATATTCTTTGAATATTATGTAGATTTTATCATCCAGACCTGATGTAGGTATGTTTGAACCCTATCCATTAGTGTTTATAATTTTGTTGTGTGATGAAAAGGAGAGAAAATCAGCGAGTACTAACGAGATGCTGGCAAATATTAATTTTGAAATCAGTTATATATTAAGGAATTATTGAAATTACTTAATATTATGGAATTGGCAGGAAGTTTAAAAAAACTTTTGCATATCCACTAATCTGCTTTACTAGCTATAGGTGATTCGGAATACAAAAAAGCCCTGATTAATTTCTATTTCCTGCCAGTTTATATCTTTCCGCCAAATGTAAACACAAATAATGCCACGTGCTTTTATTTACATAGGGTTGTACAATGTTTACAACTACATTAAAATGCTCCGATAAATTTTAGCTACAATATCTACTCATTAAATGCACTGGGGCTGAATATAAGATATAAAAAAAGTAATCTTAGTTATAAATACCTGCGCGTTAATGTCTGGTTTCTGTCCATCTACTAATCTAAAAACACGCACTATTGGGTTATGAATCTCGTAAATGAGGGCATATTTTATTTGAATTTGTAACGCAAAACCGCCACTAAAAACTGACATGACACACGCTATTCAATAATTCAAGTTTCGTTCAGTTCTACTGCCACGAATGAAGACAATGCACTTCAGAAACAATAAATAACGTATTTTCTTAACATGGGAAATAAAAAGTATGATGTTTCTAGGCTAACAAACTTAAAACATAATTTACAGATTACAGATGGTTTCACGTCATTCGGCCATGATACTCAAACAAATTTCCAATACTTTTGAATGTGCATATACGCACAACGGACAAACGCACACAAATGATGCAACTTGGTGGCGAGAACCTAACTCTGATGTCACCTGTCGGTGGAGCTTTGAACTATCTGATGCGCGAAGCAAGCTGTAATGATCAAATGACTCGAGGTCGGCGATAGCGTCACATTATTCTCGCGCCAATTGAGTCTAATCATACTGTAAGTATGAATGTCAATGAGATCATAAGTAAATATTTTGAAGTATATTAAATACAGAGAGGTCGATTTCATCATATGTTCTTTCACTAATGTTGTAATAGTAAAATACACGGAACTACATGCAATGAATCGCTACCAACCATACAAGCAGTAAAGTAACTTGTTAGTGGTGGCGTATATGCAGTAACGGCTAGTGATTTTTTTTCAAAGGTTAAATCTTTAGTGCTCACTTTATTCCGAATGCAGTGTAAATGTTTGATGAGCAGGTATGTAACATCTACCTTTGAGGATTGTGTTATTTTGGGATACTATTGACTACAATTAACACATTTAGACTCAAAACCAGTGATCAGTGAAATAGATTTGTAGTGTTTTACCATTGTTCACTGTGATTTCGGTGGCTATTTACATTAGGCAGAGGCTGTACTCCTGAATGTGTGTGTATGTACTTGTGTCTGAATGGGTGGTGGTAGTAGGTGAACTGGTGGTGGTGTATAAATTCAGGTGATTGCAAGGGGTGGGTCTGGTGAGTGAGAAGCGTGGTTGCTAGTCTCTCAACATATGTTCCACATCCCCAGCTTGTCTCTTGTGACCTTTTCAAGGTGGCCTCTCAGCTTACCATCACCACTTGTGTATCATTTGCCTGAACATCTGTAATTTAATTTGTCTGAATTTCTGTAGCACCTTCCTATGAAATTTTTATTTCCGAGATGCTTCTAGTCCAAATTTATTAATTTAATTTTAGTTGTCTGAATTTCTGAAATGCTGTTGCACTTAGTTCTGTGCTTAAGTCTATCTGTGTACAGTGTATACAAGTGATATGAAGGGGTGAATGATTATGTAAGTGATCTGCAGCCCTATTATTAGCTGCTCACATGGCTTTGTCAATTTGGTCAAACTTCAGTTATTGGTAGCTAAACTTAATTGTAAGATAATTCCATGTATGTAGTTAGTACAGATATGACAATTGTGCAGTAATCATCTTTAGAAACTCGTAATCCTTCATAAAAGCTCTCAGGTGGTGAGTGTGTTCGTACATGTGATAGAAATGATCTTCAAGTGATAGTGAATATTTTTTAATTTGAATTTCTCAGTGGGTAATCTTGCATGCAAATTTTATTGTATTTTAGCATTCCAAAATTGCATTAAAATAAATCTTGGAATTTTGCAATACTGTGTAAACCTTCTTGCAATTTAGTAAAATATTACATGTTTGTATCTTCTGCATGGTCAAAACACATGTGTATTTCTCCATTGTTCACTTCTACTCAGTCAAGCAATCTACTGCCTCATAAATTTGGTTATTTTCATAACCTGACCAGGAGAACAAAACATCCTATAGGGTGAAGGGTTAGCGCTACTTCTGCAGCAACACACCCAGTGGGAGAGTGGTACACTCGGGTCAACCGAGGACGTTCAACAATACCGTACATTGGCATTCACAAAGGACAGTGTAGTTTCTGTGAATCTTGTACTGATTAAAGCTGTGTATGCATCGACACTGCACATCAGAGCCTAAAAACATCCATTTAGCTTGGCATAATAATGGTAAAATACTAAAACTAAATATAGTTGCAGATAACTTGTGAACTAAACATATTTACTATCCACCTTCCTCACATTTATGCGTCTTTTTTTTTAATGCCAGCATAACTATAAGTGAACATACAATGAAACAATTTGCAAATCAATATTTCCAAAAGTTTATGTTACACGCTATTAAATTAAAATGAGTACTTTTGAAACTAAACTCTGAAAAATATAACTGCTCCATACTGCACAGACAAATAACAAGCCTCCAATGTTTTGCCATAGAAAATACAGTTGTTTTGGTTATGTAACATTTCTTGTTGCAGCAGATACTCGATTTTGTCACATTTTTCTATTGGTTACGTATGTTTTCCAGTAATTTCTTCATCAAAAAGTGATATAATGTTTCCTATTCTTGCTTGGCCTTCACTATGAATAGTGGGACTTTTTTCTACATGAAGCCATAGTGTTACTACACTAAACCCCCGATTTTACGAACCCTGGATTTAACGAAGGTAGCGATTCTACGAATACAATCTCAGGAACCCTCAAAAAATAACAAAATTATATGACAAAAAAAAAATTCTAAGGAATAACGTTGACAATGAATAAAAAATACTGTATCTAATTCACGGCATTAAAATATGAATTGTAGAGTTGCAGTTATTACTTGGTAAGTCACAATATTAAAAATAAAACAAAAATAGCGAAAATCCGTTAAAAAATGCGGCAGTGACAGTTTGAATACCGCGCGGCGCCGCTTCCTGCGCCAA
>PNEQ01089367.1:17835-40256 GCA_003012365.1 Medauroidea extradentata | reverse complement strand
GCATGGTGGAGCAGTGGACCGAGCGTAGTAGAGCAGTGTACCGAGCGTGGTGGAGCAGTGGAGTGAGCATGGTGGAGCTGTTGACAGAGCGTGGTGGAGCAGTGGACCGAGCGTAGTAGAGCAGTGGAACGAGCATGGTAGAGCAGTGGAGCGAGCATGGTGGAGCTGTTGACCGAGTGTAGTGGAGCAGTGTACCGAGCGTAGTGGAGCAGTGGAACGAGCGTGGTGGAGCAGTGGAGCGAGGATGGTGGAGCTGTTGACCGAGCGTGGTGGAGCAGTGTACCGAGCGTGGTGGAGCAGTGGACCGAGCATGGTGGAGCAGTGGAGCGAGTGTGGTGGAGCAGTGGACCGAGCATAGTGGAGCAGTGTACCGAGCATAGTGGAGCAGTGTACCGAGCGTAGTGGAGCAGTGGAACGAGCGTGCTAGAGGAGTAGTAAATCTCTCGCCTCGCATTCGAGAGGAGCCAGACTCTATCGGCGGCTGCGGCTATCGTGATTTAGGTTTTCCAGGGTTTTCCGAAATCACTCCAAGCGAATGCTGGGATGGTTCCTTAACAAGGTCCAAACCGACTGTTTCATCCTTTTCTCCCATATACCTCCATCTAGGCCTTATGCTGTTCTAGGGCACGCAAAACGTCTAAATAAAATAATAAATTACAATAATTTATAAATTGGTGACATAGTGTAGAGGGCATTAAGAAAATTTTAAGTTTCCTAATGTGAATTTTAAAGTTTTATAAAATATGCTATTTTTTCACTGGCAACAAAAAGGATGAAATGTAATGATTATTTTTCTTACGGTAAATAAAACTAATGCTACTATTAATGTCTTAAAGTATATTGAATCGTATTTCAAAGGATATTCCCCTAGATACTCTGAAAGAACCATAAAATAAATTTATCTCAAAAATTTAAATTTCCGATGCGAATATAACACTTAAGGGAACTACTGCGTAGTGAAATCAGTAAAATAAGTACATTATGTCGTACGGCAAAGCTTCCATTTTCATTCCATCCATAGAGTTATTATACGACGTGAAACACGTTATCTGAAGTGAGCGTCCTGGAAGTACACGTGAATTTCTAAAGTCCTCACTAACGCCTAATGATTATATTTTTGTCCTACTTTAAAAAGGAAAAAGCAGGCTTATGAGATCACCTTTCTGTCTGTGTGTCTGTTTATGGGTGTGTGTCCATGTTTGTGTGTGTCACCAAAAAAGTTTTGAACCAGTTGACCGAATTTCATCAAACTTTGTACACGTATAGTAATTTGTAATATGGCGGAATTTTTATAATTTCGTTTACGCCATGTTAATATTTTCAAAATGGCGGCCATTTAAAGTTTTTGGATCAAGCTGTATATCTAAAGAACCGTACTTTAGAATGTCATTAGACTTACATTTATGTAGTGCATACAAAGTTGAGATTTTTAAATGTTTGTTGCAATGGGAGTTTACAATTGGAATGTATTGGTTTGCGGACATACGCCATTGCTCATATGAGTAATGGCATATGTCCACATACCAATAAATTCCAAATACAATGTTGGCCTGACTTTTGTGTATTTTGTTCATCGTATGTCCATATTTGTGAATTACGGTAATTTTTATATATTTAGAATAGTATCACATATCTTAAGAATTATTCTTCAGAATTTCACCAAAATTGGTACACGTGTACTACACACAAAGCTGCCTTGAATATTGTGTATTTAGTTTATTCGAAATGGTGGCCTAAGGCATCTTTACGCAAAATTTTATCAAATTCCGTTTTGACATTTTAGAATGAAAAGGTAGTTAAATAATTACGCTCCAGATATAGCACAAAGGAACTGTACATTGTCACGCTGTGATCCATAAATTATGCCTATGCAAGGAGTCATGTCCATCCGTTGCTCCGGTGCTGCGTAAAAAGGCCGAACCAGCAAACCAATAAATTCGTTTTCGCTTTTTAAGTATGTTGTTATACTACTTTGCATGATTTCTACGATTTTGAACACAGGTTCCTTGTCACAAATTCTCTGGTAAACTGTTTTACAAAGAAAAACTATATTAAAATTTTAAACATGGCTTGCACTTATTTTTAAAAAACATTGATGGAAGCATTGATTTTCACGCTCTTTTGCTGTTTCACTACACTTGCAGTATGTGCGCTTTCAGTAGCATTTGTTTCGACGGTAGCTCAGTCATCATCATCCATCATTCACGAACAAACTCCAGAGGTAGGTTTTTTGGTGATCAATAAAATACCAGAAGGCTCTCCTGTTACATAGATCCTGATGGCTTTACATTGATGGGTAAATAATGTAGGAGCCCAGGGTCGTTGAATTTATCCATTCTACACCCCTACTGCTACATTTCAGAGTGCCAAAATAGTTTCCACGAAAATTTAGTATTTTAACGATATTAAGTACTTTTATTTTTAAACGTCATAATTATGTGAATTAAAACTGATTTTGAAAATGTGTTAAGTAATACCGGGTAAGTTATTTTTTAAATACAATGCAACAAGCTATTCTTTAATCGTCTAATTTATGTGAAATAAATCCGACTATAAAAAATTGTAAGCAATTATGGGAAAGTTTATTGTGAAATACAACGCAACGACACATTATTTTTGGTCGGTAACTTAATTTACATCATTTGAAGCTTTTTTTAATAATCGTAAAATAATTGTAGATCTTCAGCTAAGTGTCCGCGAAACAAATTTCACAAAGCACATCTTGAGTTAGACAGTATTAACCGTACTTCTCGACTTCTCTTATTCAAGAGACGTTAATACTTTTTTTTAGTTTTAATAACAAATGAAAATAATAAATTTTGAACGCTGACAAATTTTAAAGTAGAATCTGCCCTGAAATTTTACATCCTTTAGTGACAGGTATTTAGGTTTTGCTAGACAAAAAATTATCAGTGTGGCTTTCTTAATACATAATTCGGGTCATAGCATTCTGAAATTATTTAACAAACATAAATATTTTAAACTTACATTTATCATAGCAAAATACGGGCACGTTTTTGTATTTAGAAAGACAATGTGATTGGAATTATGCATTTCCGAATTTTTAAGTGGTAATAACTGTGGTTGTGTATACATGAATTTAACCAAATATATTGCAGAACCACTTCAAAGTAACAAAGCAATTTTTTCCGTCATGTCAATTTTAAATGTTTAGTTTTTACCGTGAGATTTTTTAAATTAAATGTTTACTCTAGAGCCTTACTAAAATCATATATTTTGGTTTTCCTTCGTGCCCCACTTACTCATTACTCTCCAATTTTTACGAAATTTTCTTGTTTAATATATCAAATTAATTACATAATTTAAAACGTATTTTATAATATGTAAGGATACTCAAATATGTTTGCTAATATTCTACTTACGAAAATAATCAACTATCCCATGCGTGATAAATTTGAATAATAAACTCAGATTTTATCACAAAACGTTGTTACTTTTAAAAGCTTATGTTAGATATTGTCAAGTATATTTACTTTATCTAACCAATAGATTGTTTACATTACTTAAAACCGCAATCTTCGTACATCTCTTCGCTGTATGGTTTAATAACTGTTAGGGTATTGAATAAGATAATAATGTTATGTAAAATTGTATACAGTATCTATTTTTCAATATCTTCTCAAAAAGTATTTCATGGTAAAAAGCGCGTGTCACGTAGGAATGTGTCAAATAACGGTGCACAGGGGACAAAAGTACTTTCCACCCTTCAGCATGAATTAATGGTTGAGGGACTTGTTCCCAGTAAATATTTTATTTTTTTTCGCTGCCCTTTCAGACTTTGGGGGGTGCTGTGCAGTGGACGAAAGTAGCTTTGATAGGAGAAAATACCTGAATCTTTTTAAATTGTAAATGATTCATCTATGCTACTTGCCGTACCAACTAAAACATTTTCAAAATTTTTAAAAAAGTCAGTTTTACACTCGAAACAAAATAATGATTCCCCATAAATATTTTATGTTTCTTTTGATAGAGTATATATTTATAAATGTATGCGTGAAAACAAATTTGCGTGTACAAGGGTTCACCTATACAATTTGTACAAAGTAACAAAAGCTTTGTTTATAGAACGGAGTACTTCGGTTGAAGAGATGCAGGTGTACGTAGTACAAATAATTGTGTATTCAATTCAATATTCGCACACATTTCATAGCAAAACAAATGCTGTGCTTAATGCAACATTCTTTATGTTGTTCAAAACAACAAACACGACCAAATTTGCCCGTTTTTAAGTAAAACAATTTAGACCCATTTTATCATTCGGGCGAGTCCATAAAATCTCACAGTATTTTAACTTTTCAGTTTGTAAGTTTTATGTGGGCTATTGTCAGGATAATTACAGATACACTGACTGTTGCATTTAAAGAAAACTCAGTTTATTAGACATTTTGTTTTAAAAAAAATAATAAACTTTTTTTTATGAACAAAACCACAGCGTTAGTTAGGAAACTTGACAAACCGACATATACTGCTTTTCAAAGAAGTACTATACAATCAGTTTTTAAGTAGTTATTTATCAACACGTGTTATTATAATAACATACTTGCAGGCATATTCCATCGTACTTCATCTTTAACAAAACGATAAGTTTAAATTTTCATATAAATTCGGTATTTTTTAAATATGAATTATCACTGATTACGTAAAGTATAAAATATAATGAGATAAGTTTTATATAACAGCACTCAAACAGACACAAAACAGTAAACAGAGATTTTTTTTTTACTTTTGTGTTAAACATTACACGTGTCTTATATCGCCACAAATACCAATCAAAAAAAGATAAAATTGGTATTTTATCAATCAACCGCAACCAAACCAAATATATAGTGGAATTCAATGCTAATTGCACAAATAGAATTGTTTAAAAAATAAATATAGTATGAGGAGGATACCCGAACGCCCGGACGTTACACCCCGAATGCAGTTTTTATTAATTAGAGACCGTAGACAATCGGCGTACACCGAGGGATGACATGGAATGAGGCAGTACGGTGGAGAGGAGCCGGAATGAGAATGGCGGGGGAAACGGGATATCCTCAAGGAAACCCGCAGTCAGCGATATCATCAGGCACGAATTCAGTTATTTGTCCGTAAATAAAATTCTGTAGTTTTTAAAATAAGCCTTTTATATTTTGTTATTCTTTAAGTGTACAAGTTATTTGATCGTTAAAAATAAATTTTATGTGTTTTTATTTCTTTGGTAGTTTGCATTTTCATATTTACCATCAGTCATCAATTTCGTCTAAAAATTTTGTTTTTAAACGAAACTATTACGGATGAGGTATACGTCCTCGTAACACTACTAATTTATTAAGAAGTTAGTTAATAAACAGTTAACCGAAAAATTATAAGTCATTCTGTGATTTTCAGAAAGTGACGTTTTAGTTTTGACACTGTAGTGTGGAATATAAAATTTCACGAAATGTATAAACTTGGCATATGTGAAAGTTGGCAATACTGAAGACAACATTTTACTGCGTTCCAAAACATCGAATGGGATAAGCAAAGATCAATCTTGTGATATCCTCTTTGATTACAGGAATAAATGTTTTGGGTTAGTCAAACATTTAGTCAACATTTCTTCATTGATTTGTCTAACAAGGTAATAAAAATGAATGCAAAAAGTAGATAAAAATAAAGTTTTCTAAGCAGGGAAAGGAACTCAAAATCTTTTACAATTGTTAAATAAAAATTTGAGAGGACGAGCAGAAATTCAAGAGGACGAGCAGAAATTCCAAATTTAATTAGTGTTATGGAATTTGGTAAGAAAATAATCTGCAAACATGACAGATAAACAAAAGATAGAAAACAAATTGAATATCCTAATATTTTTACTTAGTGTTATGTTCATGTTTGGCAAGATATTGCTTTACACATTGATACTTAGAAAATAAGTCAAATCAACAAAGGTAAATTAACGAAAACGTTATTATATAAGCGATAAAAACGACAAGGAACAAATATAATAAAACCATAAATCCCTAAGTGCTTATAAGAGAAACATTTTCCGTTTAACGGCATTCAATAAGGGAAAGAATCACAATTATATATTCTTATTGTGTAGATGTTACTTGGAAGTATAGCTACCTCTTATTAAAAAAATTATCTCAGCCAGTTTTTGCATTATGGCATTTCAAAGGTAAAATTTGCATGTCTTTACTCGTACATCCCCGAAAACCAATCAATATGATGATACGAAATAATTCACAGTGAAAGTACTTGACACGGGTTTGGGCTTTAAGTACATAAACACCCAATACAAAGAAGGCTATTTTAAAATTTAAAACATAATCCTAAAATTAAAAAAAAAAAAAACTCTTAATTTCTGATAATTTGTAAAACCGTAAAGCCTATTTGGGTATTTATATGAATCAATATGGAACTCGTGACATCTACATTCACTGTAAACTACTTATTTTTGTTATGTTGATTGGTTTTCGAGGGGCGTTTGTACTAAAATTATTCAAAATATTACATTGAAACGTCATGATGGGAAAACTAGCTGAGCTTTTATAGTGTTTTATAACAACAAAAAGAACTGCCAAGTAACGTCTACAAAGCTAACAATGTTTCATAATTATATAAAATTGTATTTCTTTCACCGAAAACAGAGTACAGTTACAGGTACCATACTTCTGTTAAAATAGGGACAACAAAACAGTTTGGTCGTTGGTACTACTCTGGACAGTTCCTTCAACAATCTGTTCTGTAGAAGAAACAAAGAGTATTGTTGCTTTTAAAAACCAGACGGTAACTTCTACAGAACAGACTGTTGAAGGAACTGTCCAGAGTAGTACCGACAACCAAACTGTTTTGTTGTCCCTATTTTATCAGAAGTATTATAGCGACAACCATACTCTTTTTCCAGGGTTACCTCTGGAACGCCCTTAAGGGGATTGGTGAACGGAAATATTATAAAAAGATAATGTTAAACCGTACATGAAGCTAGATAGAGTGGCCACTTTGGTTACCTGCTTGAATCTACGTATCCCGGCAACGTTTTTGGTAGCTCTGACTGCATCCATGAGGTATTTGTGAGGAAACCATATGTTCACGTACACTTTCACAACGCCCGCTACGGGACACGTTTTACCACAGTAAGTGAATAGTAGAATGAACAAAAAAGAGCTTCCCTTAATATCTTGAGGTTCATATATTACTTATTTTACCTACCTAGTGTGAAACTATATTTTCTATCAAAATTTTCGAATTTTGTGACAAAACTACTATACGGCCAGTTTGCAATTTTCACGGAAAACCATTTCAAATTTCATCCCCTATACTTCAATATAATACCAGTATTGAACTTCTTAGTTACCAAAAGAAATAACTCCATTAATTTTTATTCTTTCATTTTTGTAGTTGCCGTAATAAAATATGCTTAAGGTAATTAGTTCACAAAAAGTAATTTCTTAAAATGTAAAATACACATTTTAAAACTAAACATACGTTGGTATGTTATGTTTGCTATGTATCACATATATTAAAACAATATAATCACCATGTACCAAACCCCATAATGCGGACGCCCACTTGTGTTTCGCCCTAACGTGTCTCAAGGACGTTGGACCCATAAAATTTCATAATTTTAAATGTTTGAGAAAAACTTCTTTAACTTTTACACATCAGATAAAATGTCATTTCTCCAAATGAAAAAAAAGGATACGTCCCATAGTTTTAGCGTAGTCACCTATTAAAATCATACAATGGCAGTTGCGGCGTAGCAAAAAATATATATATATATATATATATATATATATATATATATATATATATATATATATATATTAACTTGCAGAAACACAATAATTCATTTTGATACTCTATGATATGAGCTAATTTAAGCCACTTTTGTAAATATAAAGGGATACATTTTTGTATTTTTTTAAAATAACTATGACTTTCGACTACTACTGAAGTTTTCAAATCGAACTTCTGTCAAATATGTCGTAAAATGCGTTGATACACTGACATCCAGTTCCTGTGAATTTTCAATTCAATAGTTAATTAGGCCTACTTTTTTTATTTGGTAACACCGCAATGTCCATTTTGTGACTTTGAGGAGTGATTATGAAATAAATAAGCGGCCTAATATTTTTTATTTGAGGAAATTGGCATTTTATCTAATGTGTATTAGTTGAACAGTGTTTGGTACACACACACACACATGTTTATATATATATATATATATATATATATATATATATATATATATATATATATATAAGTTGTACGTGTCCAACGTCCGTAAGTGGCCTTCCTAGATAGGCTGCGTTAGTGTGTGAGGTACGAACGGTAAGGTTGCCGTTAATCGCCGTATGTAATGTAATATCGCCTCTCCACGCAAGGCACTCAGCTGACGTGCAATGTTTTACTATTATCATTTTTCCTATGGGACTTTAAGCTGTGACCACATTGTTTTATTTGTGGCCAGCGTAGTTCAAAGTCTAAAGCTTGTTTCTATAGTTGTGTTTTTCGAATCCGGTTGTTATTATTCCAGACACAGCAGTCTGAAAAAAAAAATCATTTTTGGCCATTTTGAGGGGCCAGACAATTATGTTTTAAATAAACGTGCCGAATTTTTGAAACTATAGTAAAATACTTTGATGTCTGTATTATTTTCGCAGATAACAAATATAATGCGCCTTTAGTAGGTTAGTGAAAAAGAATAATAATTGCAACTCGCTGTAACGCATTGTAAGCGTAAGTAGGGAGACCCCTTAAGAGGTTATCCTGTATTTTTGAACGCAACTATGCGGCAAATTCAGTCAACTTCTATGTCGAAGTTCATTTTGTATTCAGCTATTTTATTTTGATGTACGAAAGTTTGAAGTGCCGTTTTGTTACTGATCTTAAGGCGCCCGCCAACTGGCCGTTATGTTTGTGTGAGTGAGGCATGGTGCCATGGGTGATATGTTGACCGATGAGCGGTATCGCTAGAGCCAATTATTTTTGGTGAAAAGAATTCTGCAACAATTTGTTTCAATGCCTTATGTGAACACCTGTTTCTCTGCTTCATGGTCAGTGATTGGAAGTTTTTAACTTTCGGCGTCTCAGTGTCCTACCTGTAAATCACGGACATATGGTGTTGCGGTAACATAGTTCTGGTTGGCACAGTCAAATGTGCCACGCCTCTGCCCTATTATGTTCTGCCAATAACCACGAACCAGAGTTGCAGATGTACACGTAAGGCATTGGAACAAGTTGTTGCAGTATTCTTTTCACCGAAAATCGCTTGATCTAGGTATCGCCTCTACCGCGAGACACTAAAACAGTGTGCAGTGGTATCACTGATCAGTCGCCTGGCTGACACTGTTAGTGTCGGTCCCACCTTTTTGAAGCGAAGTTCATTGCATATTTCTTGAGCAGTTTCACAAAAATTTCATGAATAGATCTATAGATGTGACATGATGTGAAAGCTGTTTTTAGCTATTTTGAGGGGCTTCGCAGTGATTTTTCTAATTGGCGTGATGTTTATCAACTACCTCTCTGTCTTCGTTCGAAGTGTTTTCTATTTGTACATTGACGTAATAAACACATGTGAAATATTTTCGTAAAAAACGTATTTACGAACACACAGCAACACATTGTAAGCGCACTGTAGGTGATGGCGGTGCCGTTAAATACTTTTGGTACAGCATTTATGACATGATGTTTTAAATACACGTTCGGTCGTTGTTTGGCGTGGATTTTATCCTTTGGTAAATGTCGGCCATGTTAATAAATTAAGTAAAAAAAAAAAACTTTAAACGTGACGCAACGTAGTTGAATTGCCGGGTAGACGACAACTTGCAGATGGTCATATTTGCCAGATTTCGTGGAAAATTCACAAATAATAAATACTCCTACTTGGGAAAACACTTCTCTCTAATTGAGATCGATGACACCGATAGCGTAAGTGTCTAGATGAATTTCAATTTAAACGGATAAAAATCCATTGCACGTCTGTTCGCTTGTGTTGCAGATCAGCACGCGTTAGGTAAATGTTTGATTCAGCCGACATTTATATGTAAATATATAAGAAAATAAAAAATTGTGTAAAGGTATTTCCCTAGGTCATTCTCCATACAAAAGAAAAACATATAATCAAGTGATGTAGTGTGACGATGGCATGTTGGAGGTCCAGAGCTATATTCCAGCCTCCAACCATCGTTATTTCGGTTTTGCGTACGGTTTCAGGATTTAGTACTTGCTCATCTGTTTCTGACATTTTGCAATAATTGATTATTAAGCTTAAACGATTGCAGATGTATCGCATCTGTTTGGCAGACATAGTTAAATTTTGTTTCTGTGTGGATCTTTCTAGACAAGACATTGTATCGTTGCGATTAATGAGTCACGGAACAATTTTTTTAAGTACATTATTAGCTGAAACCACAGAATTTACTGCCTTGGAAAAAAATAACAAACATGATGAAAACCATTCAAAACAATAACGTCAAGTCTCTTTTTGATATATGTTCTCATTTAGGCTTAAAATGATTGTCGCGAAAACAGTAGGAACAGGAGGGCATGCGTGGCCTTAACAGAAGCCATGGCGATTCCATTCCCAGTTCCTGTCCTTACGTATATTTGCGTGTAATCTTCTCTAATACTGTCGACGATAAGTGAAAAAAAGGGAGGGGGAATATAATTATATTACTAGCACATATAGGTACAACGTAAGTTTTGACTTCCTTTACTATACTCGTTTTGCATAGTAAACATATTTATTAGGTCAATTTCTTACTGTACTAGAATATTACGTTTAATATAACACCGATATAAAAATATACTGTAAAAATTGCATAAAGAAGTAAAAAAATTATTACGTTTTTTTAGACAACTTTACAATCAATTTTTTAGGGCAGTAACATACATCTATTGTTTTTGGAGTCTGTGCGAGCCAAGTTTAACAAACGTGTAACGAGGTAGCGTAGGTTTACATTTAATTTTATAAAATTTAATGTTGACTGCAAGTAAGTATTTCTTAACCGGCACAAAGACAGCAGCCACGCGGCGTTGAGCAGTACGGGGCGCAGCGACGGGCGTACCATGAGGGCAAATGTTGACTTTTGTGACCGATATCTACATTTTAGATGCACTTGTACGCTATTAGTTTTCTATAATTGTATTCGATTGTCGTTTCTTGATGCTTAGAATCGTCTTAAGGTATTTAGATTTGTTTTACAGGATATCTGTGTTAATTTGTCAATAGAGTTTCGAGCTGTCGCTTAAAGTCCGTTTTGTTTATTTTTGTAAAAAGGTTTATTTGTAATTTAGGTGTAACTTTGGGCAGTTGTGGTTATTTTGTAAATTTATTTAATTTGATTTCGCTTCATTAGCGAACTAACGTAACTTTAAATTAAATATATTTAGTCAATTTTAGGAAATTTCGAAAAATGTCTTAAAAGCTTGGCTGGCACTTCAACAACAATAATTGTATACTAATGTCCTAATAAATTTATTGTATTCAGAGTAGTCTAAAATGACGTAATTTTTTCTCTTTTTAGAGCATTTATTTTTTAGAGTAGATTTTTTTTTAAGTCGGTGTTATATAATTATAATTTTTTTTTATTTCTTGATTTTTTACGATGTTCCGGTGCCTACCTTCCCCATTCGTGCTGGTTGTCGTCAAGGAATTTCGTTGTGCCTTCGCAGTCCAAGTCAGTGCAGAACGTCCTTGACATATCAGATACCTACCAAGTATTGGATTGTTATAAACCTACCAATATATCAATCACTATACATATACATTTCCTACTCGATATTTCCAGGCGAGGTCGGTCCCCGGATTTTCGCATGTGGGATTCGTGCCGGACGATGCCGCTGGTCAGCGGCTTTTCTAGAATATAGCACATTTCCCCCGCTATTTCATTCCGGTGCCACTCCATACTTATCTCATGTCACCCCTCACCAGCGCTAAAGACCTCTATGTTAAGCGCTGACCAAAATCTGTCACTCACTCACTTCTATTCTATTCTGAGGAATCCTCTGGTGTTTCTTTAAAATGCAAGTTCCAATACCAACTAAATTAAAATGGGACTGCCTGGATAATATCCCCTTTCCAACAAAAAAGTTTAATAATTTTCCATTATGGTTCATGGGTGATCGAGTTCAGAGATAACAAACATAAAAAATGCAACCGAATTGATACCTAATTTTCTAAATCGGTTAAAAAACGACATGTCATTCGTGTACATTTTATTTCAGCATAAATGTTACATAACTGCACTATGTTGTAGGCTATAATGTTTCCTTTATTGAATCACAAAATAACGTATTTTTATAGTTAAAGAATTAAATCCAGATTCTTTTTATTTTTTTCATTATTTTTTATTTAAACACACATTTTTTGTTTTTATACAGGAGAAATCGTAGCCTACGATATCGTTAGTCACTGTGTATTTTTTCATATTGGTACGCCAGTTGGTTTCAGTGTCGTACATAAAACCGACACATTCCAATTTTGATTTCGGCGAGCCATTAGGCAAAAACTGTGAGCGAAAAAAAATTTCATTAGAGCAAAATGATACCAGTTTTGTATAAAGTAAGAATATTAATTTGATGCAAATATAAAAAATAAAACATGGTGATGAAAATGGCTTTAGACCGTGTCCTTGAGACAGAGAGAGAGAGAGAGAGAGAGAGAGAGAGAAGAGAGATATTTGCCATTTTGAAATTTTGTAATTTGTGTCATAACTTTTATTTTGGGTAAATTTAGGCAACTTTAACCTTACTACCGAATAGAACACATCTTGATAGAAATTTAGAGATTATAACCTGGTTGCCGATACTTTTGTTCCCTATCAAATCGCAGATGTAACATTATTGTTACTTTTTAATCTGCTAAACGGCGAACAAAGATTTATAATTTCTTAAATTATATTAAGGTGAATTCTATTCGGCAGTTAGACATGAAGTTCCATTAATTTACCCAAATGTATAGTTATGTCACAAAACACAAAAATTCAAAATAACGGGACGATCTCGCTCTAAGGGTATATTAAGGAGCATGGAAGATGTGATGAGGATACTGGTGAAAACTTCTTGATGTTGGTGCACGCTGTCTGGTCAGTTGGTGAGAGGCGGGTGGTGTTGGTGTTCGACAAGAGATTTTCCGGGTGGTCCCTCGGACTCAGTCCATTTCACTCGGACGAGGCAGGGCGAGGGTGAAAGTTCCCACACTTCCACCTCCTCTCCAGCGAGTTGCCCACACCTTTCCAACCCTCCTTCCAGCCGCTCACACCAACACCCCTACGTAGTTTTTACTCGCGCCGTGGCCGGCGTTACTTGGCAGCCAATGACAGTGCGCGCCTGTCACTTTCAGAAGCAATTTGAGGCGCCGCAGTCGCCCCTATCCCCTTCCCGTGCAGATATGTCTGCCCGAGAGGCACGTCGGGAATTATTAATGAAGGCGGCGAAGAACAATGCGGGACGGAGACAGAGAACTAGGGGCCGCTGCTTACGTCCACCTTGGGAGCAGAGAAAGAGAAGGGAAAGAACGGAAGTGAGGGAGAAGTCGCAGTAAAACACGGCGAGTTATTGGATATTCTCACGCAATGTTCTCCGCCGACGAACACTCGGTTCGGATGGGCCCTGGGAGTAAAACGCGACGCTGCCGGATGGTGCAGTTCGGAATAGCGTCTTAAAACTCTGCATTTTAGATTGAGTCGTTGTGGAACGGTGCGTTGTATTGATCCCTGCTAGCTGGGATTGTCTCTGCTACACCACACAACGTACTGCCATTCATGCACAAACACGAATCCTATGTTTAAATGGTTAAGAAAATCTTGTTGAAGAAAATTCATTGAACAAAGATTAATTCAGCTCCCTACACATATCATGTTTACTAATTTACTAGTAGTTTGAAAACTTTGGGAGGGAAACGAAAGAAACATTACAAATATGGTGGACGACTTTGTCCAGAAAGGACTCTTAATGATATAATACACCGTACAAATTGGGGTTGAAATGTATAGCTCGTGAAACTAAAAAATTAAAATATTCGTTACACAAGGTAGCAAAACGGTGATGCACAACGATTTTATTTTGCATGAATTCCTTCCACAAAAATTACTCAGTTGTCTCACATTTATACAGCTTAAAAACATGAGGTGTGACAATTACGATGAAATATTATTCACTGCATGGATAAATTAACTAAAATGTATTGACCATTTGTATTATTAGTGCTGTAGTTAATTCATATTTATTATTGAAGCATCTGTTTATCATGTAACCTTTCCGAAAACATTTGATATTTACGAAAAATTTTATATTAATTTTATCGTCGATGTACATATTTAAGTTTCCATTCCCATATGCTGGTAGAGGAGAAAATTTATGAATTATATAAAAAAAAATAGTACGGTGTTTTTCTCTCGAGAAAGTATTCAGCTTTACGACTTCACAGAAAAAGTACCTCTTCGGCCCGTTTCGTGTGAGCATAAAATGTGTTGATAACAACTAGGCATGATATCTAATAAAGTACTTTTTTATTTTATGTTGTTGCAGGTATTTCTCTAGATTTATGTAACATTTTGTTCCGAACCGCTGAAGAAACTAGCACGCCTTTTCGCCACACAAATATATCGATGACTAAAATTTCTTATTAATAACAAGAGAGTATAGTATCCTGATGTATAGTATCCTGAAGTACAGTATCCTGAAATCCTTGAATAGTATCCTAAAATAGTTCGCGAGCTCTTCGTCAATGTTCGCGAGCTGTTCGCCAATTTTAGTGACCACTTCGGCAGAGATATCTTCGCTAGTGACTGCGAGAGCTACACAGCACTTAGCTGAAACGTATGACATAGCGGCGAGTAAACGTCCAAAGGAAGGACATGCTGAATGCATATGGCCTTGCGGGAAGTTGCAGTATTACAGAAGTCGTTGAAGTATTGTTGAAACCTTGAAAGTTGAAGTATTATTCTTTAGTTGAAAGTGGAATTCTTATACTACCTTCAAACCCTCCACTGTAACAAATATAAAGGGAAGTGGAGAATTAATATTAGTTTTTTAGCGAGACAAACAGGGCCTAACAAGCGCGGACGCAGTGGGAAGACTTACCTACGGAGGGTAGAATCGATGGCTTGCATCTTGAAGTACACGAAATGATATTAAATTTTTATCACAAATGCCTCAAAATCACTCACAAACAAACAAAGTTAACTATTCTACATGACGTGAAAGAAAAATATAGATCGTCTTGGGCACTAAGTCCCGAACTCTAGTATCTCCTTAAAACGAGGAGCAACACCAAGGTACGTCATGTCGGATGAGTGGAGGCTTACACAAATAGCGCTCCAAAGACGCGGTGCGGTGAGCATGGGGACGCTGAAAAGCTTAGAAAGTAGCCGATAGATGTCCCATGGACTCTATAGAGTGCTTAAAAGTGCTGACAAAGCAGTACACTCCGTGCGCAGTGCGTGCTGCATGCGATGGAACGACGAAGGTACGCAGTATAAAGTTTATCTGTGTTCCTGCAGGCGAGTGCAAGTATGAATCGCGCCAACGCAAGGACGCGTAAGGAGGATGCGGTCTCTCTATAACATAGTGAGAACAGCGCGTGGGATCACGTACGGTGCCTCCTGTGGATAGTATTATAGGCTGAGAGTGGCGTGACGAGCAAGCTTGTGAAGGGATCCTATGGTCGCTCTGGCTGGACTGGGAGACATGAAAATAAACAGTAGTACCACAAGCAGAGAAATGTTGCATGAAAATTAATAATCATAGTACCCTTGAATTAGTATTAAAGTTTAAATCTAGTTAATAACTCACTTTCATGTTTGAAATAATAACACATGTGCCGGAAAAATACAAATACAAATAATATACAACTAATGAACGGCACAACGGCAGTGAGCTAGCTGATCGATGGTCTTGGTAAGCAGTTCCACTGCTGCTACGAGGTATTTGTGTTCGAAGTGCATTGGGGTATTGTGAAGCTGATGAGAGTACTAAATATAATTTCTGAAGTAAATTTAAAAATTTGATTTAGAGAACATTACAGGGTCGTAATAGCTGAGAAATAATTGTACATATTTGTCATGGAAAAGATTTTTCACAATTTACATTTTACGTAAGTAGTATTACTATTTGTTTGTAAAATGTGTCTTTCTTATCTAGCTTTACAGTTTTATGGGCGAAAAATATTACTAATGTAATAATTATGTGCAAAGAAAACCATTAATTTCTGAATATGATTTATCATAGATGAACAAGAAAATTAAGAGCAGATTGTAAATTATATTCTATGAATATGTCATACCAGATCCAGTATTGATGCTGTCCTTGGATATGAGATTTGTTACTATTTTGCATAGCTGTGAGTGTTCGTGTATATATATATATATATATATATATATATATATATATATATATATATATAAAACTGGTAGCTGTGAATAGAGAAAGTCGTATCTATGTATAGGTATGTAATACAGAACATGTTGCAGGGATAGAGAGGGTAGCGGGCAGTACACATGTATAAGTGTGGGGTATAGATAAAATAATAAAAATATATGACAAAAGCAGTGGTGCTTGTGTAATGATACGTGGGAGTTTTACAAATGTAAACAACACCATGACTTTAATTCTTGAAAACGACTACCAAAATAACAAATTTTTTTTTTTTGCTAATTTTACTTGCGAGAAAATAGGCTTTAATATTACTGGCGTACATAATATGTGTAACCATTCGTGTAACAATTAGGAAAAAAAATAGAAATTAGACTGATTTCACTCATATTGAGCACTTTACAAATTAATTTCGATCAGCTGAATTTCCATCGGCCTTAGTAGACAGCGGCGAACTTAATGCCACGTTATGAGAATTTTTTTTTTTTTTTTTTTTTACTTTTTAGGTGAAATATATAATGAACATCAACATCATTGTATTTAAATGCAACGAAACGATAACAGTTTCTGCTAAAGTGCCCTGAAAGTCGAGATTGTCTGAAATATCGCAACGTAAACACGTTCAACTCACATTCGGGAGGACCCGGGTTCGATGTCCGGCTCCGGTCATCCTGATTTCGATTTTCATTGGTTTTCCAAAATCTTTCAGCCTAATGCTAAGATGGTTCCTTAATAAGGCCTTGGCAGATTCTTCTCCCAGTTCTTAGAATTGTGTCTAGCTGTGTCTCACAGTCTCTAATGAACTCGCTGTCGACGAGTCGTTAAGCCTAGTTACCTAATTCGCAGTGTGCGTAACTAACTTAGAAAAGTATGATTTATTCAAAGCCTCCTATTTTCACATTTGCAACAAATTTAAGTGGTTTCATAAGTAATTCGAGCACTAGCATATTTAATGTCCCTCGCAACATGCCTATTTATATATCAGTTTCATTGTTTGCACAAATATATGTTTACCAATATAAAAATATTAAAAATTAATATTAAAAGTATCGGAAACCTGCAACTATTGAGGTAAACGTTTTGGCCACTGAAATAAATAAAACCCTATCTTCTCATTTCGCTGCCGTTCCATACTCACCCGTCCGCGTCAGTTGCATTTAGTGACCTCGATACTAAATACAGACAAACATTCTCCACACGCCACGAAATTGCAACATTTTACAGGAGCAGACAGTAAAGTCCTTCCGCTCACGCATTCACCCTGTAATTTATTTCCTATCACTTTTCAAATACGTATTTTCTTTGTTGTGATTGAAAATGAAATTTTTCTAACATTCGAGCAGGTGACTTCCTGCTTTCTTTCTTTTTTCGCTAATAATCTCATTTAAATTTTGTGTAATAGACACTTTAATTTTGTGTTACTTGGTTGATAGGTCGCCCACGAATAGTTACTCCCTTTTCTTTCACGTTCTTCAATTTTTTTTTCACGTGTGTCTTTCATTTCCGTAGAAAGAGTGCAAGGGAATATGACTTCGCGTAGCATGGTATGTGTGACAGCTTACAGCGACGATTTCCAAATAGAACACCCCGATTTTAATTCCATTTGTTTAGAGTCCTTGCGATAGTTATTAAACACGCGTATTTAGAATAATCTGGAGAGAACAAACTGAACCTAATACGTTGTAAACTTACCCTGAACTTCGGACTCCAAGTTTGGCGTTGGAAGATATACGGCGTCTCATTTATGTAAGTAGCGAGGCTAGCTATTGTTATTTACAGTAACAAAAATTATGTTATCTTGAACGTTGCGTACGAGAGTATGGAGACACATTCCTGCGCCCACTAGAGAAACTCAGTAAGTGAGTGAGTGAGTGAGAGAGTTTGGTCAGCGCTTAAGAGGGCGAGGTACATAATTCAACGCTAGAAACATTAGTATAGAACTGTAGGTTTCTTGAAGCCAATTTGCAAAAATTAAACAATAGAAATCTTAGACAATAGTTTTAACCAACGTTTTAAACAAAGTTGTTTCCAGTGTTACGAACTTCTGAGGCACAATCTCTGACGCCGGAATCTCGTGCATTTAACTGCGGGGCAAGAGATCACGCGTAACGAATGAGTAGTTTTGGATAAAATATTTACACCTACAGTTGGCAAATGCCATTATCTAGGATTGCCATTGAGTATTTTATCCGTATTGGCTTAGTAAAAAGCGAAGAAATTAATTGATGATTTCATCGTTTATTTGTCTACCACCCACTCTTAACATCGAGGTCTTAAGCGCTGGTGAGGGGTGATACGAGGTGAGTACGGAGCAGGGCCGGAATGAAAGGGCATAGATGAAACGCAAGATCCCCGAGAAAACAGCGGCATCGTCCGGCACGATTCCCACATGCGAAAATTCGGGATTCTATCCCTCCAGGAATCAAACCCAGATTGCCTTGGTGGGACGCGAGAGGTCTGGCTCTCGGCCACCGCGGCCACAAACTGAGTAAGTTTTCAACATTATTGAAACCATTGTTGTCATCCCTAGTTAAATATAGGGTTCGTAATATAAAGCAACTTACCAAGTGATTTACTTTCACAAAAACAATGAAAATAATGTGTTAATGAACCTCGTCGTGTATGTCAGAACGAAATACCATTTTTTTTAAACAGAAAGAAAACAAATTTGAATCAGGTCCTGTGTTAAGCCCACGCTACATTCACGTATAGATGTGTCAGTATAAGAAATGCACTCTTAAAACCCTAGTTTTGGTGTTCCTTCCACCTAATCAATGGTTTTCTGTCCCTTTTTAATATAAGAAGACCACTCGTGCAAAAATATAAGTACGCAGACTGCGCTGTATAAGTCGAAAAATACATTAAATACGTTTTAATTATTATTCTACGCGGAGACAATATTTTGTGACAGCTACAAAATATTTTGTTGGGTATTTACCATGAAAAATTTATTTAGCGGTGACCACAAAACCATTTTGCTCATTCTAGTAAAATATTGTGGCCACCACAAAATTATTTTGTGGTTACTACAAAATAATTTTGCAGGGGTTATCTTCTATAAATTTTTTCTTTCAGTGTAGACACGATCGTTGCTCAAGTGCGCACTATATCGCTAACTACCTATAAACTCTTTAAAAGAAAACGTCGTGGATTGGCGTAGAGGAAGAAAAGTGTTTAATGAGAGAACAAATGTTTTGTGTAAAGATTTAGTTTTGAATTTTAAAAATAACTTCAATATTATTGGGTATTTATATTGTAATATTTCTTGATTTTTGTATATTCATGGTATTTCAATGAATGTATTAAATAACGGAACAGCTTTAAAGACCGTGCATGATATACAATGTGTTAAATGATGCGGTTTATTTTAACTTAGTGCCCAAGCTGTAAATAAGTAAATAAATAAGAAAAGAATATATATTATAAAACAAAGACACTGTTTAAACGCTTAGGTTTGTCTTAAGAGCATTATTATATACACTTCGAGGCGACATCTTAATTTTACACCGAAACTCATTAAAAGCTTTAAGTATCTATGCTGGAAAGTATGCAGAAACAAATATCCCGTGAATAAATATATGTGAGAATATTAGTTAAGGTTGATGAAAAACGTAATTTATGTCTACAGTAATAGATAGAGAAAAATCGCAGACTTTGACTGACATAAATAAACCTTACAAGCAAACAAATAAGCATTAGTCTATAGAGTTATAAATACGACATTACAAATTTTCCTCATATTATTCATATCACACGAGGAATCATCTTGCAGCAATGCCTCAATAATTATTTTAATTTCGTAATACTAACCTTCTAAGTTGTTATTTGCAAAAGATCTCGTATTGGAAGAAATATTATATAAGATTTCATGAGAACAGTTCTATTCGCAATTAAAAACAATAAAATATTTTTTGTTTCTTTAAGTATTTTATGGGTTGAAACACTGATATATAAAAATAAGGGAGTTATTGGGAATCATTATAAGAAATTTACTACCGTCAAATAAATGTGTATTACTTAACCGGGTACGAAAATTAATTACTCCCAAGTACCGCAATATGGCCAAGAATAATATATATTTGCTGGAAATTCTAATTCCAAACCATAATTTCTCTACTCAGCCATGAATTTTTAAAGTATATTCATACGGTGGAATCGAATTTGAAAGGCCTAAGAACTAATTTTAAAATTGTTTCCATTAAATTTAACAGTAATTATAGTGCTTTCTTCTGTAAAACATCGGAAAGCTGCAGGTCTTTACTATAAAATGTCAATATTAATATAAGAATGAAGTGTAGGAACCACAAAAAGAAAATAAATAATTTTTATGAAGTAAATTATTTTGAAATATGTAGAAGATAGCACATGTACAATTATTTTGCGACAATAATTGTACTTAATTCGTATTAGTGAAGAATAATTTTACTAGAATCAACGGAATAAGCTTAAAAATATCTTAGCAAACATGGAATCGTCTCTGTTTTGACAATTGTAACAAAATGCATTACAACAACCAAAACAATTTGCCATATATTGAAACACAAATTATTTAGCCGAAAAAGCCGCAATAAGAAATAAATAATAATCATTTTATGTACTGATGCTTAGACGTAGAATATCACTGGTTTTAACATTTACCTGCAATAAAAAAAATTAAAAATTTTCATAGCTTGTAAGTAATCTTAAGTAATTAAATGAGGTCTAGTACCTAGTGAATTTTTGCTGGATAAAATGATCTATATATTATTCTTCGACAAACTGGGTCGTTTACTGCTGTTTCTCCGTCAGTTACACTGGACATGATAAACATATTACATAATAAGAAACTTGTAATAAAGCCAGATATATGTCGATTCTTAAAGATAAGACTACCGAAACATGGTAAAACGCTTATCTACATTTTTATTTTAATTGTGCGTGTTTGGAACTAACTTTCAAAGCACTTAATTAAATTGTTACTTTATTACTCACATACGCTTGGATAGAATAAAGTAAATACCTACATTCCACTAGAACTTGAGGATAAAATTTGCATTTTGCTGCAGGTGAGATGAAGCGAAGAAAATTAATTTTTTGTAATATTTTCCAAGCACCACTGCCATGAAGATGAATGCACTAGTGGGGTATGAGTGTGAGAAAGTAATTGGTAGAGGACGTTAAGTTCAGCATTTTCTTTTACGCGCGCAGTTAAAATGCCTCGATCGCTTCTGTCTGAACTTCACGGCCGAAGTAATGTGCTTAAGTTGGTCCTGAGAGGCGAATCCGGGCGCTCTCCACTCGGTCGCGCGACCAGGAGAATGTTAAAACCACCCCGCGAGTCGGCCGTTAACAGTTACTCACCCCGCCTGCCCCTCCTCAGCAACCTCCTCAGCCACCGCGCGACAACGCCAGCGAATCAAAAGAGCTGCCGTGAAAGTAACTTGCCCATCAGCGCCGGTGCTTTCCGTCAGTTTTTGAGGTCGGCCAGTTCGGCAAAGTGCTTTAAGCTTCTTCTTCCCTCTCCCGCGCCCTCTATCATCCCCTTACCAGCGCTCCAGCCACCCTTCCAAGCAGTTTTAATGTCGCGAGTTAAAACAATGACTGCCACCAGAGTCTCCACCCTCCTCCAGTCTTTAAGGCAGTCCCCGCTTGCTCTCCAATACTAAGTGCTGGAGGAGAGGGGGGTTGTGAACGCTTCCCAGGAGTCGTAGCATGCGATGAGTAGGGTTGCACTTAGCGGGCTCAGGTGGCTGGAGGGAGGGCGAACCTTAATGGACGCGCAGAAATATACAAGCGGCCAAATGGCTTCATAACATTTTATGAGCGCCGCGTCGGCGGGCGTCTACCTGCTGCGGAGAACAGCGGCTATGAGCGTGTGTGTTTTATTTTTTTTATTTATTTAAAATCATTCTATAGGACCCCATATATGACAAAATCATAGGGGTGTAGAACTTGTCAGAAAAACATAGGTTAACATATATTATTTACATCTTATACATAACAGGAAATTACAACTTACAAATATACCATAGCTGTACATTCCATATGGTAATTTGAATTCTGGCTCACTGAATTTACAA